>PVJN01016954.1:0-41459 GCA_004026805.1 Lasiurus borealis | reverse complement strand
GATCCTCCGTGTTCACGGAAACGCAAGCAGAATCACAAACGTGCTGGGACTTTCTTCGCCGAGAATTTGCTGTGCACCAGAATCTCAATGTGCTCCGTCTCCTTCAAAGCTATTTTCAGCTCAGCTGCTTTCAAAGGCCCCTCCACGCTGAAAAGTTAGGAGGGAGTGAGAGCTCAGGCGTGTGAGAGACGCGAACGCCCACATTCACGTGGACAGCGGGTGAAACTCTGCCGGGGACACTCCTTCTCTGAGCAGCGGACCGTGGGTTCGGCGCTCGGAGGCAATGACCTTGGCTCCAGCCAGGCCCTCGGCTAGGGCTGCTCTTTCCTTTCTTTCTTTCTTTCTTTCTTTTTTTTTTTAAATATATTTTATTGATTTTTTACAGAGAGGAAGGGAGAGGGATAGAGAGTTAGAAACATCGATGAGAAAGAGACATCGCTCAGCCGCCGCCTCCTGCATGCCCCTACTGGGGATGTGCCCGCAACCAAGATACATGCCCTTGACCAGAATCGAACCTGGAACCTTTCAGTCCACAGAACGATGTTCTATCCACTGAGCCAGACCGGTTTCGGGGGCTAGGGCTGCTCTTGACGCTCATTAACATCAAGCATCTTATTCATTTGTGCTAAGCACATGCAGGAGCGACTCATGGACACGCTGGGAGGCCAGTGTACAGTATGTTTAATAAAGTAGGGAACGTGGGACTGAGGGTTTCCTGACTCCACAGAGAGAAATGTTAGCAGCTCTAGAGTCTGGCTGTGGAAGAGGCACGGGGGTGCAGCTCCGTGTTTGAAGGAGGTCACGCGTCACTTTCACACTCACAGAGCCCTGCCACCGACTGTCCTGCAGAAGGCACGGTCCCTCCCGACACTTTCCTGACAGGTTATTGCCCGGCCTTTGCTTAAACAGTGGCCCCGGGATGGGGCCGCATGACTTCCCGAGGCAGCACACGCCTCGGAGACAGTCTGTTCCCTTTACCAAGAGGTGTGTGGCTGCTCCACCATCTGTGACAGCTGCCGAGGCGAGACGCCGAGGCTGGGTGAGCCGCGCAGAAAGCCAGTGCACAGGTGCCAGCCAGGGAGGGAGACGTGGCTTCTCTTCCTTACGTGGAGGTTGAACCACAGAAATTACCAGTCTCTGATCATTTTTAAATTTTTTAAATATTTTATTGATTTTTTAACAGAGAGGAAGAGAGAGAGATAGAGAGTTAGAAACATCGATGAGAGAGACATCGATCAGCTGCCTCTTGCATGCCCCCTACTGGGATGTGCCCGCAACCAAGGTACATGCCCTTGACCAGAATCGAACCTGGGACTCTTCAGTCTGCAGGTCGATGCTCCACCCACTGAGCCAAACAGGTTTCGGCCAGTATCTGATCATTTTGACCACACAGCAGTGATTTCACATGGTCAGTGTCGGAGTTATTTGTGTGAGGATGAATGAGAAAGGGCCGACATCACTCCATTTCAGATGAAGACCTGCCGTTAGCAAACGAAAGGAGTGTGTGGGCAGAGAACACGGGTGGTAATCAGACGCATTTGCTGAGCCTGCTTGGCACTGGGAGGTAGGATCGGGGGGAGGGCAGGCCTGGGCCTGCGGGGATGGCGGTCAGGGGCGTCCACAGGGAAAAGGCAGGAAGAAGGACCCAGGACCCAGTGTCACTCATTGTTCTACCACAGCAGTTCTCGGCGCATTCTTCATGCCAGGTTCTTAATAACTCTTTGAGGAACTGAATAAACATTTTAATTGCCTGGTTAATAATTCATTTATTGTCTAAAGTTGTTCATGATGTTGCAGAAATCTTTCTATTCCTGAGTTCTAGCACCCTACTTCCATGTTGGGACAACCCAACAGACTAAGTAATTCCCTTGCCTGGCAGGAATACCTCCATGTAATTTATTTAGGGGTGCATCAGCATTTTGTTTAGTGTGCACATGGGACATCTTCGCCCATGCCTCAGAAGTAGTTTCTAAAAATGTCTCCCCATTATTGTCTTCGTAAAACTTCCGCACTGCCTACGCCCATTAGATACCAGTGGCCTTGACATGGGCCCATGGTCTGATGGGCGGGTGGGGGAGCGGGATCCGTTAGTGGGTGGGCCCTCAGCCACGGGCTCACCCTATAGTGAAATGGCGGCTGCTTCCACCAATCCTGTAGCAGCTCCAGAGGCAGTGGGTCACATAAACTGTCCACCTGCTTACATATCTCTGGTGTTTATGTTGATTGGTTACTCATAATTCTGATGTTGGACAACTGAATATACAAAGTTCAGATTCCTATAACAAAGTAAGCCTATGTAAATAAAAGGCTAATATGCAAATCAATCAAACGGGGGAATGACCAGCCGCTATAACACACAATGACCACCAGGGGGCAGACACTCAATGCGGGAGCTGCCGCCTGATGGTCAGTGCACTCCCACAGGGGAGCGCCGCTCAGCCACAGCTGAGGAGCACAGCGGTGGTGGTAGAAGCCTCACCTGCCTCTACAGCAGTGCTAGGATGTTCTAGGAAGCGGGTCTAAGCCATCAGTAAGACATCCAGGGCTCCCAGACTGTGAGAGAGCACAGGGCGGGAGGAAGGGCCCCTCTGAGTGAACGAATTTCATGCACCGGGCCTCTAGTCCTATCTAATAAAAAGGGAATATGATAATTAACCCTCACACTATTGCAAAGATGGTGGCTCCCACAGCCAATAAGGAGGTGATATGCTAATTGACTGTCCTGCCCTCAAAGATGGCGGTGCCCACAGCTAATAAAGAAGAATATGTTAATTGTCTGTCCAGCCCTCAAAGATGGTGGCACCCACTCCCCTCAGCCCCAGGTGGGCCCAGCTGCTCCATGAGTCTGTCTCCGGAGACCCCCAGTTCCTTCAGCCCCCCAGGTGACCAGGCCTGGCCCGAGGTGCAGGCAAGCCTCAGATGGCAGCTGCGAGCTGCCCAGGGCCCCCTGAGGCTCAGGTAACCAGGGCTGTCAAGGCTTGTATTAATATAAAACTCTAGAATCTACAAGACATTTTTGTTTTCCTCAGGCAGTAGACTATGTTTGTATATATAAACTCTTTCGGCAGATAAAAATACCTATACAAGTCAAACATTTCTGAAGTATATTCCATCTCAAATACGTACCTACATAGCAGCAAAGAAAAATTTAATTCTGAAAATTGATTTGACAAAAGCACACACACACAAAAAAAAACACTAGCTTTGATTCCAAAGGTACCCAAGTTGTCGGAGGAAATTTTTAAAAGTGCGATTTCTGATCTTCCTGCGTGGAATCAATACTGACAGTTACAAGACTTTGAAGTAAGAGTAGAACAGGTCTAACCAACAATAGGACCTTGGAAACTCTTTCATGCTTGTAAGGTGCAATCGCTTTTGACACTAGAAACACCGCCTAAAACGGGAAATACTGGAGGAAGTTAGGACGAACCTCAAGGGGGATGATGATGCTGAAAGAGAAGAGAAAACGTCCTTTCACAGTCTCACTGGAGAGTCTTGGTTGGAAATGTCCTCTGTCCACATGACCACCCTGTTTGGTCCCCGCCAGCATAGGGCGGAAGTGCTGCTGGGACGTTTATACCACCCCTCCCCCAGCCCATCACCCCCACAGCAGGAGCAGCCATCAGCCACAGAGCCTGGGGGCTGGTGTGCCCCTCCCAGACCCACCGCCCCTTGGGCAGAGGGATCCGGAGCTGTGCCATTTGCACCCTAGAGCTGCAGGCTCAGGAGGACACAGCCTGCGGCTGCTTCCCATCCAGCATCCCTCACTTCCAAACAGACTGCTCTCAGCTCTACATCAGGTTCCGCTCCTGGAGGCCTCAAATTCCAACAGGGTTTTGCAGTCTGTGTCTCCCATTCCACGTGCAACACCGCGGGACCTCAGCAGGAAGAGAACAGCCTGGAAGAGCCAGACTCCCAAGCACTGGCTGGTTTCTACCGGCTCCCACTCTGTCTCAGTGAGCGCCTAGCTTAACTTTGTGTGCTGTGGACTATTTGAAAAAAAACACAACAATTATCTATCTATCTATCATCTATCTATTATCTATCTATCATCCATCTATCTATTATCTATCTGTCTATTATCTATTATTGATCTATTATCTATCTCTTTATCATCTATATATTATCTACATATCTATTAACTACCTACCTATCGATCTATCGATCTACCTGTCTATTATCTATCTATCTACCTACCTACCTATTATCTATCTATCTATCTATCTATCTATCTATCCATTTATCTATCTATGAGTCTAATGCACTGTTAACTTCCTCACCAGGTTTGTGCGGCATGTGTGGGTGGGGATATTCTCTTAAGACCACCTTCATTCAAGTCAAGCCCAGTTTGGGGACCATTTAGACAGGCGGCAAGACCTTCTGAGGATGGGGTGTCCTCTCAGTGATCTCCCCCCCCCCCCCAGGTCACGATCCTTCAGTCATACTGCCAAGTGGAGGAGGCTTCTAGAACCCCTATCCACGGCAGCCTCGAAATGTGACTCTTTTCTTCCCATCCCTACAAACACGGTTTTGTCCCCCCGGCCATTCCCACTGGATCAGTGGGTGGCACGGCACGCTCCCTATCTCAGCCGGGACTGATGTTCCTGAGATGTTCTGAAAACATGAGTCTGTCTCCCTGGATTCTCCTCACTGTGTTTGCTCTTCCTGACTCTCTAGTTGGCACCTGGCAGATGATGGAGACAGACCTAAGGGTGTTATTTAAAATCCTCCGATTAGAAGAGATTATGCGGGAGTGAATGCACAGAGCGAAGAGAAGCGGTCCCAGAATTCAGGGACCGGGCCTGCCAACTCTCAGAGGCCCGGCCAGCAGCAGGAACCAGCAGCAGACAGAAACGGCTGTGCTAAGCGTGCGGCTGTAAAGCAGGTCAGCGTGATAAACGGGAGGGGGGGGAGCGTTTTTATTGTGCTCTGCTGTGAGGAAGGGAGATGGCTCAGCATGTTCCTGATGGAGAAGAGGAGCAGCCGGGAGAACAGGGGACTGTCGGAGGCGACCGTGGTCCCTCCAAGGCCAGTGGACACGGGCGCCCCGCACACCTGGGGGGTTTGGATGGATCGCAGACAGCTCATTCGTAGAGGCAGGAAGGATGGCCTCGCAGGGGAAGACGAGAAGGAAGGACAGCCGAAACCGGTGTGGCTCGGTGGATAGAGCATCGGCCTGCGGACTGAAAGATCCCGGGTTCGATTCCGGTCAAGGGCCTGTATCTCAGTTGCAGGCGCATCCCCGGTAGGGGGCATGCAGGAGGCGGCTGATGGATGTCTCTCTCTCATCAATGTTTCTGTCTATCCCTCTCCCTTCCTCTCTGTAAACAATCAATAAAATATATTAAAAAAAGAAGAAGAAGAAGGAAGGATGAAGTATGTGGAAGTTAACCTGATGCTTCTGGAAGCTTTAGGAGGAGTAATGTTCTAGAAAAGAGTGAAAGTATGAATGGAACAGGATGACTGCAGACCCACCCGACACAGTCACCCGGAGCCTGGGGGTGAATTCAGGACGGCACGGGCAAGGCTGTCAGTAAAAAGTCCTGAGACATGCATCTCCACCTGACTAGGAGAAGGGCATCTGAGACAGTGCTTTTCAGAATCCTGGCCTGTAAGAGTGACCTTCACAGCGACCTTCACCTCTGTGCTCCCTGGAGCAGATCCGGGCAATCTGTTCACCCACTGGCGCTGCAAATATATTTTGTTATTCTGGTCGCCTGGCAACTCCCTTAATCTCGGCTAATTATTCTGCAGGAACCCCCAAAGGACGTCATGGAGCATGGTCCTGGAGTGTCCCTATAACTTGTCCGTTGAGGGCCCGGATGGGAGTTTAATGTAATGACTTGAGCAGGCCCCTCGGTGAATGCAAACATTCAGTGACGTCCGGTTAGGCCGGCCTGGGGTGAGGTCAGGGGCCCCTCGCTCCCTGGCCCCTGCTGGGGAGCCTGTTTACAGGCATGTGACTCAGTCTGACCTCTCACTTAAAATATACGGAAGGCCAAGCACCAACTCTAGGAAAGTGTGAGGCGGGAATTCCCACTCAAAATGGGAACCACAACTGTACGTGTGGTATCTGCAAAGAGGTAGCAGCTCTAGAGAAAAAAAAAAATACAAAAACACTTCTGAGCGCCGAGACTGGTTTGGCTCAGTGGATAGAGCGTCGCCCTGTGGACTGCGGGGTCCCAGGTTCGATTCCGGTCGAGGGCATGTGTCCTGGTTGCGGGCACATCTCCAGTGGGGGGTGTGCAGGAGGCGGCTGATTGATGTCTCTCTCTCATTGATGTTTCTGACTCTCTCTCTCTGTCCCTTCCTCTTTGTAAAAAATCAATAAAAAATATATTTAAAAAAAAACACTTCTGAGAGACATGGAGTAAGAGTAATAAAAGGAAAACATACATTATTGGATAGGAAACTTCCATGGTGTTCAGGTGTATGGAACATGAACAATTGACAGATCTAAAAACCGAAAGGATCGTGGAAATCGGACGCTGTGTTTATGTGAAAGATGCGTTAGCAGCGGCAGCAAAGGCTTCGGATCAGCTACCTGCCCCTGCGAGAGCACAGGAATGCTGATCTGCTTTTAGGAAGCGGCAGCTGCCCTCTGTAAAGTCTTTGGCTTTTCAGTTAGAACGGAAGTTTCCACACACACACACACACACACACACACACACACACATACACACACATACACACACACACACACCCTGCTGATCAGCGTGTTATACAAATGCCTACATCAAAGTCCTTAAGTTATCTCTTCCATTTCCCTCTGGGATGTTCTAATTAGCATAATTTCCTTAATTCGTTGCCATCGCCAAGGACAATTCGATTCTTCCTGTTGTGTTTATTTATTTTTTGCTTGACAACAAATTGTACTTGCTGTTCTATGGCCTCGGAGTGAAAATTCATAGATTACCCATAATCGATCTGTGGCAAAGCTGGCCGCGGGAAAACGAGGGATTATCAGATCATTATCGAACCCGCCCTGGTCAGTCGAGGGCGGACTGGCTGCAGCAGGCCCGTCTCCGTCTCTTCTTCACAAGCTGAACCCCATGTTCACCGGCTTATCTATTCTTCCCCTTTAACCCCAGCGACTCGGGCAAAGCTGATCCGCCCCGAGCTCATGGCATGAGATGACAGTAACCGAACGGAAAACAATGGACACTCAACAAAGCACTGCCGTCTGTTTGGCCAGAGATCGGTTCCCTTGTCCAGGACTGAACTACAGACTCAACTGGCTAACCAACCAGAGGACGTGTCATTCCACGGTGACAGGAGAGACCTCTTTGTCTCTTTCTCTGATTCGTGGCAAAGGACATCTACGCCATCCCTCCCCGCAAAGAGTAGGCACAAAGGAGTTTTAGTTAAAATAATATCTTGTCACCCTCGCCTAGTGGTTCTCAACCTTTCTAATCCTCAGTCCACAGGCCGATGCTCTATCCACCGAGCCAATCCGGCTACAACAGTGGTTCTCAACCTTTCCAATGCCCCGACCCTTTAATCCACTTCCTCATGTGGTGGTGACTCCCAACCATAAAATTATTTCCGTTGCTACTTCATCACTGTCATTTTGCTAACAGATTTTGAGAACCGCTGCTGTAGAGCCTAAGACCATCGGAAAACACAGATATTGACATTACCATTCATTAACAGTAGCAAAATGACAGTGATGAAGTAGCAGTGAAAATAATTTTATGGTTGGGGGTCACCACAACATGAGGAACTGGATTAAAGGGTCGGGGCATTAGAAAGGTGGAGAACCACTGCCCTAGCCGGGTTGGCTCGGTGGACAGAGCATCAGCCTGTGGACTGAAGGGTCCCAGGTTCGATTCCGGTCAGGGACCAAGGCTGACAGCATCTCCTCTCAGGGTTACGGGGAACAGACATGCTCGAACAGCCATGTGGTTTACAAAGGCCAACGCGCACCCACGCTCTGGTCTCAGAGGCAGGGCCGGCTGCCGGGGAGACAAGAGCTCCTGGCAGGACCAGTCACCGTGGCCTGGCCCATCCCAGTCCCGGCTCTCTGTTCTCCTGGGTCTTCCTTCTCCCGCCTGAGCCGGTGGGAGCAGACTTCTTGGCTTTCTCCACCAGAAGAACCTGGATCAGAAGTCCTAATAGTCCCTGGCAGGTCAAGTACCTGCGGGAACCCCCGTTCCCAGAGACGGGAGGTGGACCCCGATGCCGTCCCCTACCTTGGGCATGCAGACGACCAGATGGCCCGTCGTCTGAGACCGTTTAGCCGAGCTGCTGTCGGGTCTGACCTCTGCCGGAAGGACGAGCTGAAATGGCTGAAAGTGAATGCCAGGTGTCAGAGAGCCAGTGCATGAGGAGGTCCTTTCATCACAAGCTTAAGACTCAATATTCAGTCTGTAGAGACGAGCTTAGATTTGCTCGAAAAACACTAATACATGGGCTGTGCTTGGCATGCATGATCTGTTTTACCTGTCTTAATGCATAGCCCGTCAATCAAAATCAAAGGAAACACTCACCGGTCCATTTTTGTTAACGTGGCTGATAATGTGCGGATAGAAATCACTGTCATAAGACACGAACACGTTTCCATGTTCAAGTCTTCAAGCGGCCTCATCTGAACTATCAGAATTAGCACAGACGACTCTTTCAAAAACGATGAAACGACACTTACTATGAATGGAAAGTGTTGGCAATTTCAATTTAAAATTGGGCATGTTATTTAAATATAATTTCCAGCCGAAACCGGTTTGGCTCAGTGGAGAGAGCAATCGGCCTGCAGACTGAAGGGTCCCAGGTTCGATTCCGGTCAGGGTATGCACCTTGGTTTCGGGCACATCCCCAGTAGGGGGCGTGCCGGAGGCAGCTGATCGATGTCTCTCTCATCAAGGTTTCTGGCTCTCTATCCTTCTCCCTTCCTCTTTGTAAAAAAATCAATAAAATATACATATATATATATATATATATATATTTACACACATACACATATATAATTTCAAGCCGTAGCCTATCACATATGTAAAAGTCAGCCTTAGACAAAGTACTCAACAGACACAGGATAAACATAACCCTTTATCCGGCCACATTCCTGCTGAATACCCCTCCCGTGGCAGAGTCACGTGCCTAAGAAACAGCTCTCTGATTGGCTTTCTCTTTTTCCATTTTTAATATTACTTAAAAAAAAATGTTCAGGCAACTCCTGTGGTCCAAGGCTTGGCTTTGGAGACGGAGCCAGCCCACAGGGCATCCATCCTCACCTTTCCCTTGACGGTTACGCGCACGTAAGTTGGCTGCACGTCAACATCGATGAGAGAGGTGTCCATGTACCTGGAAAATTCAACACAGGAAACACGCTCAGTCTTGTGAGTTTCCAGGAACATTAAGTTTGCAAACAGATTTGCAAATACACACCCACACTATGGGACCCCTTTACACGGAGAGAGTTTAAAATGTCCGTGCTAAACCGGCCTTAAAAAAATTAGCTTCGAGTTCATCCTCAGACCAAAGGGAAGGCAATGCATCAGCAATTTCATTTTTAGACCCACGAGGACACTTGGCATTGACTGCTCCTAACCTCAAGATATCAGGGGTCTGAAGCATCAAAGGCTTGCAAAAGCCAGCTTGCCCGGGTCTTTCATGCATATTTTATCTTAAGCCTCTCAGACGGGCATGAATAGCCGGGAATGCTGACTGCACTGGGCTTGGGGCCTGCAACCCGGCTCCGCTCCCTTAGCTACTCCGCGTCCCGGGCCTTGCCCTGCAGCTGCCCCGATAGCATCTCCCCGGGGCCTTGCTTCCCTGGAAGGCACGGCCTGCTGAGTGAGCAGCGTCCACGGCAGTGACCGCGGGCTCGAGTGACACTTATTCTCCTTGGCTTTCTGAGCAAAGGAAAGATGTAGGTTTCACCTCTCTCCTTTAACCAAACACTATATTTATATATTGTTTATATAGAGAGAGATTTTTAAAAATACAAGTATGCCCTAACCGGTGTTGCTCAGTGGATAGAGCGTTGGCCTGCGGATTGAAAGGTCCTGGGTTTGATTCCAGTCAAGGGCATATACTTTGGTTGTGGGCACATCCCCAGTAGGGGGGTGTGCAGAAGGTGGCTGATTGATGTTTCTTTCATTGATGTTTCTGACTCTCTATCCCTCTCTCTTCCTCTCTGTAAAAAATACAATAAAAATTTTAAAAAAATATTAAAAAGAAAATACAAGTAAATTTATAGTTTGTCAGGTAGAAATAAAAAAGTGGGGTTGGAGGTAGGGAGGGGCAGAGAGAAGAGCTGGGAGAGGAGTGCATACTATTTTTTCCTTTTTCTTTTTAAAAAATATATATTTTTTATTTATTTTTTACAGAGAGGAAGGGAGAGGGATAGAGAGATAGAAACATCAATGAAAGAAACATCAATCAGCCGCCTCCTGCACGCCCCCACTGAGGATGTGCCCGCCATCAAGATATATGCCCTTGACCGGAACTGAACCCAGGACCCTCCAATCTGCAGGCCAATGCTCTATCCACTGAACCAAACCGGCCAGGGCATATACTATTTCTTATCAAACCAAGTTTCATTTCAAAATGTTTCACAACTCAAGAGATTGAGACTGAGCATGAAAACAGGTAGAAGTGCCATTAAATAAATGCACAGTCCAATGTCTTTACCTGTACACAGCCAGGTCCAGGATGATCTGGTTGCGTTTCTCATCATCTTTCAAAGAGAAGTCAAGTCTAAGGAAGAATCCATTTTGGGGAAAAATAAGAAGAAAAAAAAAAGATGATGTATTTAGCAATACGTTATAGATAGCTCTGTCCCATTACCAAAAGCTAATTTCATGACTATTGTCATTTCCAAGGACACACTTATTTTGGTAGCTGAACAATGTCTACGTTGATTTAAAAATTTCAGCAGACGCCTCTAATGTGCTCATAATTTGTTTGTTTACACTGTTTAAGTGTGCGGATCTCAAGGTAAATTGCATACCACAAATGAGCATTGGTGCAGGGACAGAGACATCTGGTGGTTGAAGTTTTCTTTTCCGTTTTATGGGAGGTAGCCAGGAGCAAACACACATTGGAAACGTTCATGGAGAACTAAATGCTGTGTTTGGCTCTTTTTATCCAACACGCCTGCCAGGCCTTCAGTTCTAAACGGTCTTGTCTCCTTTCCCCCGGCCAACCTTTTCCTTCTCCCTTCACTGCCGGCTTTTCCATCGCCTTGGGAAATGCTGAGACACTGCCCCTTATTTTATTTTATTTTTCTAAAAGTATTTTTTTATTGATTTTAGAAAGAGAGAGGGAAAGAGAGAAACATCGATGATGGGAGAGAATCATTGATCGGCTGCCTCCCACACACCTTCTACTGGGGATCAAGTCGAAACCCAGGCATGTGCCCTGACCGGGAATGGAACTGTGACCTCCTGGTTCACAGGATGACCCTCAACCACAGAGCCACACCCCCTGGGCCAGCCCATTGTCCCCTCCATTTCAAGGCTGAAGAAACAGAAGCTCAGAGAAGCTGACGCCGCTGGGAGAGAGGCCCCGGGCACGGGGAGGCAGGATGGTCAAGCCCTCGGTCTCAGCTGCACCGAGGCCACGCCCTCAGGGTGACTCCATGCTGTGCAGAATCACTGGGTCACAGTTACTCGGTCAATTATTCTCAGCATCTCACTCACCACATTATTCTGTAAAATACCTAGCCCAGCCATGGTAAAGGATGCCAGCTAAATCCTTTGGAAAATGTCACATCAGCCACAGGTCTGATGGTTAGCAGTATGTCTGCCTATAGCAGCCACTTTCCTTGATTCCAACAGTCCAGCTGTAGGGGACTTCATGATCTGCTTCCCCCTTCTCACTAGGAATAGCACCTCTGATTTTAACTAGGAACAGGTCTCTGCAGAATAAAGACTACACTTTTCAGCCTCCCTTGCAGCTAGATCAGGTCATGTGACTTAGTTCTGGGAAGGAAAGTGGTATATGGCGCTTCCTGGGAATTTTCCTAAAAAGAGACAGTGTGTATCCTTCTTTTCCTTCCCCCTTCTTTGTTCAGCTCAGTAGAAGAGATTATAGGAGGCCAAGAGAGGAACTCCAGATGTTTAAGAAACTATTGGAATTGCCCAGAGGGCACAGTGGATTGGGGATGGGAAAGAGTCTAGGAAGAGAGGAGAATGAATTGGATTAGAGAGGGTAGATCAGAAATTATTACACGTAAGGATTTCCAGTGTGAATGTTTTTCCTCTTTCAATGACTTCATGAAGATATTTATATCAATTTTCCCCTAGCTCTCAAATGCTTTGAGGATGTGTTCCAGGGAATAAAGTAAATGGGTTGGGGATAATATCAATATTCTCAGCCAGCATGTTCATGGCAGAAGTAAAAAATGAATACACACAAGAAGAATGCACTGGCAATTTTCTGATATAAAACTGTGGATGGCCCAAAGTTTCAAGGGAGACATACACAACTAGGATTTCCACATGTCAAGACAATTTTCTGGATGTCAAGGGAATAAAATGTAACCTTATGCACCCAAGAACATAATGGATGTTTGGCTTTTGAATGTGCACACGTGCTGTTCTTGTTAAGAGTCATCCAGCTGGCGGAGAGGGGTCAGGAGGTCAGGTGTATTCTCTGCCGAGCAAACCTGCCGTGGGAATGACCCACACCACCACCTGGGCTGCTGCGTCTCCCCCGGGGCTCACGTACTTCGGCTCGTTCACGTTCAGGGCTCTCCCATCCGCAGTGACCAATGTCCTGGGTGGTTTCACCTTCTTCTTTTCGCTGGAGGTTGGGGGTGGGTGGGAACCGGGGGCAGAGGGAAGAGGGAAAAATAAACAAGAGGAACGGAAGTCACTGGTCTGGGGAACAGCGTCAGAAAAAGGAGTCAGAACCAAAACAGAGTTTGGCTCAATGCATAGAGCATCAGCCTGGGGACTGAAAGGTCCCAGGTTCGATTCTGGTCAAGGGCATGTACCTTGGTTTCTGGCACATCTCCAGTGGGGGGCGTGCAGGAGGCAGCTGATGGATGTCTCTCTCTCATTGATGTTTCTAACTCTGTTCCTCTCCCTTCCTCTCTGTAAAAAATCAATAAAATATATTTTTTTAAAAAAAGAAAGAAAAAGAAAAAGGAGTCAGAGACGTGTGAAAACATCCTCCCTTGACTGTGAGGAAGTCCATTCTGTGCTGGCAATGGAGCGCGAAGCCAGGCTTCCGTACGGCGGTAGCTATGTCTGTAAAGCGAAAAATGTGAGCCAATTTGCCAGATAATTTAATGGGGGGGGAAAAGCCTTTTCATGCAATACCCATTAATATTTAAATAAGTCAATTTTATGCATGATTTACCCAGATCACTGTCAATGCTCCATTTGTGTATGCAGCTTCTGCTTTTGTTAAAATGACAATTTTTTAAATGCCACACGGAATCCATTTTCTAGAAATAAAAATACCAGCACATGAGGGCCGAATCACAGCGCTGTCTGTGGCGGCCACACCCTGGGACTGTCCCCGATGCCCACCTGGAGGAGGGCTGGGTCAATGTGGCACAGACCTAAGATATTCTGCAGCCAGGAAAAAATGTGCTTGCTCTTACCTACTGCTGTAAAAAGTGACAGGAAAGTACTGATGATGGCCCTAGCTGGTTTGGCTCAGTGGATAGAGCGTCAGCCTGCAGGTCGAAGGGTCCCAGGTTCGATTCCAGTCAAGGGCACAACACGCCCAGGTTGCAGGCTTGATCCCCAGTAGGGGGCGTGCAGGAGGCAACTGATCAATGATTCTCTCTCATCATTGATGTTTCTCTCTCTCTCTTCCTCTCTGAAATCAATACAAGATATATTAAAAAAAAAAAAGAAAAAGTATTGATGATGTGTTTAGTGAGGACCTATATATAACAGAGAAGTCCATTTTTGTATTTAAAATACCCCAAATCCTACATTGGCAGGAATAATTCATGCAGTTGTAAAGGTAAAGTAAGTCCTGGTGGGATCTCCCCAAGCCCATTACCATTCATTAGGTTGAAAGGTTAAGGACGAGAGGAAAAGAAATGGAACAAAGAGGAAAAGATTCCCAGATAACATGAAAAACATGTGAGATGTAAGTTCTGTGTATTTAAAACTTTACTGGAAAAAAAAATATATATATGTATAAAAACTAGACCCATATCTAAAAGATCAATGGACAAATTTGTTTTAGATGACAAAATTAGAGGTAGCCCTAACTGGTTTGGCTCAGTGGACAGAGCGTTGGCCTGTGGACTGAAAGTTCCCAGGTTCAAGTCCAGTCAAGGGCATGTTAAAAAAAAAATTGGAGGTAATTCTTTGACTCTGGTTTGTATTATTCTTTTTTAAATATTATGTTTCAATGATTGTTTATATTCAATATTATTTTGTTAGATTCAGGCATACCACATAGTGGTCGGACAATCATATATTTTACAGCGTGATCCCCTAACAGTTCCATTACCCAATTGGCACCAAACATAGTTCTGACAATATTATTGACTAGATTCCCGATTGTTCTTTTGGTATTTATGTCAGTTAACTTAATTTCTGACTGACTGCACCCCCAGCCTGGGAATCAGAAGCATTCCCACGGGTGACACAGTTTGCACACTGTATTGGTGCCCCTCATTCAGGCGTCATAATGCTGGAGGGTTCTTTTCCCAGCCTGACAAAGGGTTCAGCATTCTGGAGAAAGGGGTTGCACGTAGATGATTAAAGAGTCCAAAGACGAAAGAAAATTTTGAAAGGCATGGGGGTCAGAGGATCTTCCAGCTAAAGGGACTGAAGACTCTTCCTTTATTCTAAGGACTCCCGTGCTTTTAACACAATTTGTCCCAAGGACAGGTGGAAATATACACTTCAAAGGGTAAGGTATCAAAGGGTAGAATACAGAAGCATTGACAGTTTGGGGATTAGCCTACAGCTGTTCAGGTGTTTGGCCAGCAGGAGGCAATAAAATGCCCTGAGCTGTCTGGCAGTTAACAATCCTATTCAGGTTGGGGGGAAGTGCTGTTTAGCTGTTTCCAACGGGTAAACTACGTCTTTGGCTCACCCTTGTGGAGCCCCCACAAGTCCCATCAACCTTTTGATGGAACTCTTGTAAGTATTACAAGCTGGAATTGGTTCTGGGCACACTGGACTTAAGCAAGGACGTGAAATGGAAAGACACGAAGCCTATCTTTTAAAAAATCCTACCCTGGAAATAATAGCTTGTGCGTCCTAGCTTGTGACAGTTACACATAAATAGTGTGAAAGTGAAAGCATACCCTAAATGTCCAAGAGAGTTATAGGAGGAAAATCCAGCAACCTAATGAAATTAATTTCTAATTATTGATTTTGCAAATGAAGATACACAAAGGAACTCATTCATCCCACCAAGGGGTCTTTCTTTCTCTTGGGGTCATGACGACTATTCTCACTAGCCCAGGCCCTACTAATACTCGGCACATTTAAAGCACTACCTAAAATGCCGTAACTCATGACCTTTTTTTAAAAAATATATTTTATTGATTTTTTTACAGAGAGGAAGGGAGAGGGATAGAGAGTTAGAAACATCAATGAGAGAGAGACATCGATCAGCTGCCTCCTGCACACCCCCACCTGGGGATGTGCCCACAACCAAGGTACATGCCCTTGACCGGAATCGAACCTGGGACCCTTCAGTCCGCAGGTCGATGCTGTATCCACTGAGCCACACCGGTTGGGCACTCATGACCTTTTAAAGAAGGTCATTTGATATTAATAAACATTAGTGGACGCGAGTCAACGAAAAACTAAACTTTAAAAAAAGCACGGTTTATGTGTGATGGCTAAGGAAGGCTGACCACAGGTGATGATGAAAGAATCAGCAACCGTGAAAACAAAGTCCACAGAGAGCGTTGCCTTACTCCCAGTGACGGGAGCAATGGAATACCTTAATTTTTCTTTGTCTTTCCGTTGTTTTTCCATATGTCTCAGCGTTTCCAATCTGGACTCCGGAGTAAACAGGGAGGGCTTATTCCAGAACTCCTGGTCCTCTTCCACGTCGTCTGCTTTCTTTCTGGTGGGCTCCCCGTCCTGTACTTCCGGTGGCCTAGGAGAGAACACAGGGACCCCGAGCACCTGAGACCAAAGATGGGACGTGCGGGTTTCATCCCTAACGCTGCTCCTTTCTTACTTTATTCGTTTTTCTCGTGTCATCTTCTTGGACAGAACCTGTCTAAAACGGAGCTGATCGGAGGCATTGCTGTCCCGGCACCGGGGCAGGTGGGGCCCTCTCGGCTGGCGGCTGGCACCGGGAGGACTGTGGCAGCCATCAGATCGGAGGGATCGCACACCCGGCTGACCGGGGCCAACTGGGGGCTTTATAAACAGGACTGATTCCCGGGCTTCCGCCAGAGGGTCTAACTCAGCCGCTGTGGGGTGAGGTCCAGGAATGTGTCTCTTATAATATTTGGCAGGAAGTTCTGATAATCCGACCGACCTCAGGGCCTACTGAGCCTTAGCCCTGGAAGAGGGACAGGGAGAAGGGGGCAGTCGCTTCCTGTGAAAAGGAGGCCGAGACATCCAGTCCCGGCTCTCTCTCTGTGAGCCCCCGGTTGGTTCTCGGGGACACTACCAGAGCCTCTGAGGACCGTGGTGGCTGCTGGAGCCAGCAGTGTAATACAGTGCTACCTCGAGATACGAGTGCCCTAACATACGAGATTTTTGAGATACGACCCGTTGAGCGAGCGATTTTTGCTTTGAAACATGAGCAACAGCTGAGATAGGAGTCATCTCGCGGATCGGCCGGCTGCACACGACCCACCAGTTTACAGAGACTCGAGCGTCTCATAGTTTCCCACGCCTCAAGGTTACGGGACGAATTATACTCGTATCCCGAGGTACCACTGTAATACACTCTTCTACTGAATCGTCGGGGATGCAGGGGATGCTGCGGACTCCCTGGGGAGGGGACACGGTCGGCTGGTTGTAACTAGAGTTAGCGGGAGATGAACTCTCGTAATGTACATACGGATTCGCAGCGACATCTGTGTCCCCGCATCCGTCCAAGCCTGCGCGGCCTTCCTTCTCTCCGTGCTCCTGCTCTTCCTGCAGTTTCCTCTCCGCCTCGCTCTTCTCCCGGGCTCGTCTGAGGCAGTAGGCTTCCTCCTGCTCTCTGATCTGTCGCTCAACTTCAGGGAAGTCCTGCAACGCCTGGATCCTTTCCGAACGTTCTATTTCTTTCCCGTCCAACCACTGGAATAAAAAAAAAAACAAACAGCCGACACGGAGCCGTTAGCCCAGAGCAGCAATCTGAATCCGCCCCGGCTGACTCGGATAGCTGTGGATTTTGCAAATGAAATATATTTGATAGGAATAAATGTTAGAGGATGCAGTTCAATGAAAAATTGAACTTCAAAAAAGCACAGTTTGTGTGTGATGGCTAAGGAAGGTTGAGACAATAAACAGTGCACCCGGTGCTCTGGGAACATGAGAAACTCGGATCTATGACGATGTTGATGTCATTCGATCAATATTGTTCCTCTCAAGTAGATCATTATTCCTCTCAAGCTTTCAGCGAAATAAATGGCGGTTAAGATCCTCAAGTTGCCAGACAGGTGGTGCTCAGTGGCTGAGCCACAACCTATGAACCAGGAGGTCACGGTTCAATTCCCGTCAGGGCACAGGCCCAGGTTGTGGGCTCGATCCCCAGTAGGGGGCGTCCAGGAGGCAGCTGATTGACGTTTCTTTTTGATGTTTCTCTCTCCCTCTCTCTCCATCTCCCTTCCTCTCTCTCTCAAATCAGTAAAAACATCGTTTTTTAAAAAAAAGATCTTCAGTTAAGCAGCCCATTTTTAAGCTGTAGTAAACGGTTATGAACGCTGTTTGGAGAGAGGGGCTGTTGCCTGGTGTAACCGCGGCGTCACAGCGGGCTCTCCGGGAGGAAGGCCTTGCTCTGAAGCCTGCACATCAGCGGGGGAAGCAGCAGGAGTGGCCGTAGTGTGAATGGCGGGCTGTGGGGTTCAAATCACACCTGAGCCCCGAACCCTGTGTCTGGCTTCACCAGGAAGCACCAGCACTCCGAGGCCTGACTTCATACCCCGAGTGCACGCACCGTCTCCCTGCCGGGACCCAGGGGCATCTGAGATGGGGAGCAGCCGGGGCTGAGGTTTCGGGCTCCCCTCCCATGGCGCTCACACTGCCAGCGGGACCCCTGTCCCTCTGGAGTTGGCTCACCTAGACACCGCACTTTCCCCGGGTCACGGCCCTCAGGGGGCGCCAAAGGCCCATCCCTAGGATACTCGGCTCCCACCAGCGTGTCCTCGAGGAGTCTCCGGACAGTGACCGTCAGCCAATGACTCAGTGATCCTAAATACCCCACACTCTGTGACCCGTCCCTCCTCCTCCTCCTCCAGGAAACGCTGCCTGAGAAACGCATCCCGTCGATGCAGAAACCTCAGCCTGGCCACTCTGGAGGCGCAGTGAGTCGGGGAACGGGGGCTGTTTTCTGGGCCATCTCGTTCCCCGAGTCGGGAGGGCCGCAGCTGCTCTCTGACCCCTCCGCGGAGGCTGGTCTCGGGGGCTCGGGCGCCGGCGCACCTGGAGCTGCGGGAGGCTGGCCACCACGAACTGCCGGTAGCCCCGGAAGTCGGCGCACGGGTTGCCCACGAGGAAGAGCTCCCGCAGGTGGACGTTGCCCCGCAGGCTCGCCACGCTGCTCAGCTGCCCGATGAAATTCACCGTCAGGTCCAGCTTCGTCAGCCCCTCGCATCCTGGTGGGAGGAACGAGAGCGGAGACGGAGGTCACGCCCAAACCGGTGTGGCTCCGTGGATAGAGTGTGGGCCTGCGGACTAAAGGGTCCCAGGTTCGATTCCGGTCAAGGGCATGTACCTTGGTTTCGGGCGCATTCCCGGTGGGGGGCGTGCAGGAGGCAGCTGATCAATGTTTCTCTCTCATCCATGTTTCTAACTATCTCTCTCCCTTCCTCTCTGTAAAAAAATCAATAAAATATACTTTAAAAAAAAAGACAGAGATCACGTTGGTCAGAAGACGTAAGAGCCATCCCCACGAACTGCCAGCCACGGCTCACAGACACGGCCGTGGCCACAGGGCCTGCCGGGGAATGGCGCTGCTGAGCGGATCAGGATGACCTTGGTACCCAGTTCAGAGGCTACTGGGAAGATCGTATGAAGTGATCCCAAACCCCAGTCACCACAGCCCAGGTCTCATTTTGATACCCCCCCAGGTGATAGAAGACAGAAGCGGGTGGGAGGAGGGACGGAGAACCCTGGAGGTCAGGGGTGAGCAAAGCCTGCAGCTTCCTCCTCAGGGCGTCACAGGATGAGGCCCCGTGAGAACCTCGAGGGCAGCAGAACAAGCACAGTCTTCGCCCAAGGTCTGGAAACGTCTAGCAGGGGTTAAGGGTCTGAGGGCAAAATACAGACCCGCATTTTCCAACAGGATAGAGAGCGCTCTGAGTTTTTAAACTGTGGATTTATTGCTACAGTCAACATATTAATCAACTATCCAAAATGCACAAGAACAGCCATCACTGGCTTGGCTCAGTGGATAGAGCGTCGGCCTGTGGACCAAAGGGTTTTGGGTTCGATTCTGGTCAAGGGCATATACCAGGGTTTCAGGCACCTCCCAGCCTGGGCCCCGGTCAGGGCCTGTGCAGGAGGCAACCAATCGATGTGCTTCTCTCACATCGATGTTCCTCTCTGTCTCTCCCTCTCTCTTCCACTCTCTCTAAAATATCTCCTCGGTGAGGATTAAAAACAAAAACATGTACGAGAACAAATACACACTGTTCTATATTATAGATTCTACCACACAGGTGATGGCAACGCATGGCCTCACGTCTTCAAAAACTATCGTCTATGTGAAACAGGACAACAAAGTCATTATTTCTCTTAAACTAGCCACAACAGAGACAGCATTCTAAATAAGATTGTTTAGCTTATACGACCATCATTACGCTTTCGAACAGTCAATCTGACTGTACATAACGCAGGCTTTTCAAGGTTTTCCCCCGGGTCCAGACTTTCGTGTGGAGACATCAACCGAGAACACGTGATTTTGTACAACGCGGATCAGAACAGCTCTGTTCACAACGGCCAACGTCATTAAAAACATGTCGGGCTCCATGCAATAAGGATTGTTTGAAACCCGTCAATGTGCCTGGTGATTCCCTCATGAAGTTATAAATCTGTGGACTGGCCACTTCCATGAAGAGTGAACGTGAAACTGCATGTGTCCATACAGACAGTTAAGGTTACGTTGCCACGTCTGCGTGTCTGCTCTGCGTTGGGAAGAAATGTCAGCGGGCGTTTATGAAACGTGGAAGAGATATTTGGGGCGATCTAACCGAAGGCCCAGGGGCCCGGGCCTTTCCCGGTCACTCTCACAGATTCTGGGAGCCATTTCACTGCTGTTTCTCTGGCCTGTAAGAGCAGCTGGCATTTGAAAGACTCCAGCAGGTTGAAGGATTCGTGTATTTGTGGGTTTTGCTGTAACGTGGCAGGCGAAGGACCCTCCGAATGTCCGTCGTATTTTCCAGAGTGGTAGGTTCTTAATTTTCCTCCTCCTCAGCCCGCACGTTAGAAACCTGGCCACACTGGCCGTCTGACGGGACAATCCCAGCGGAGCGAGCCAGACATTCTCATTGGAGTTAGCGCTCCTTCCTTTCACAGAGTCCCACCCCGGTCTCCGGCTCTGCGATGATCCAGCTCCATGACCCCCCGGGGTGTGTGTGTGAAGGTCATTGAAATCAACCACGCTGACTGCCAGGAACCCCACTTCCCGGTTAGGGTGGATGGGTGAGGAGGAGGGATGGGAAAAGAAGGCGCTTCATTCTACCCCAGGGATTCACAACAGGGAAAAAAAGGGGGGAAAAGATGCTAGCCATTTTTTTTGCAGTCCAGCCAAACAAACGGAAATGCAACTTATGTTTAAAATTATAGTGAGATTTACTCGAGGGGGTGGGCTGAGTGTGCATATGCATCTTCCTCTTCTGTCAGCTTTAAAGTTAAATAAAAAGTGCATATTTTGCCAGCAGACAAGCCACCTGTCCCTCCATACACCTCCTCAAACCGCCCTGGCCCAGTGCATCCCTATCAGAGCAGGGAAGGGGGGGGGGAGGGGATGGAGGAGGTGTTGGGGGGGTGGAAGGAGCACAGAAAGAGGCTCCCAGGTAACAGGCCCCAGGTGGGTCCTGGTTTCCCGAATCCCCAAAGGACAATAGTGACGATGCTGCCCTCCAGTGGTTGACAACCAAGCCACGCAGCAAACAGAACTGTCCGTGTCCTTTCAGATCCTCTCCTGAAAATCACGGGCCGTGGCCACGCCCACTGAGAGTGAGAGTTTTTACGAGTCCTCTGAAAACTTAGATTGATATCTTACAAAACATGGACCCTGATTCATTTGTCATGCCTTTTGCTTACAGGGGAACACGGTGACAGGCCTGCAGAGTGATAGCTGGGAGGGCAAAGACTCCGTTTCTACCGCAGAAAAGCGCCAGAGGCGGAAAGGACCGTGTCAATGCCGGCACTGCTGTGGCCTTGGGGCTGGCAGTGAAGACAGTCCAGGCTTTGAGGATGAAAGCCTTCAAAATGCCTGATGAATGTCAGTTTGTTCACCAGGAGGTGAAGAGGCTAAACTCGACCATCACCTAAGGAAGATCCTCCTCCTGGCAGCTCCTGGCAGATGGGGGTGGGCGCGCCTGCCACTGCGCCCGCCCCTGCCGGCTCCCGCAGCCCGCCGCAGCCCCGCCAGCCAGGCCAGAGGCTGGGCCTGGGATCCCAACTCAGAGCCCTGCCAGCCACCGAGTCAACCACATCCTTCCGGATTATTAACAGACACTTAGGGAAAAACAGCGCAAGAGAGAAGAAGCCTGCCGAGTCACACAGGAAGCCTTCCAGTGCAGGACCAGGCAAGGCGGGCTAACACGGAATGCAGGTTAAAAGGCACGGAGGATCCATCTAGTGCAACCAACATGCATTGGAAAGAAGTTTGAGGGGAGATCAGATAATACAGAGATGATGCGAGTGTCTGTTACCTTTGATTGTGGTGACGGTCTCACACGTGCATGCATATGTCCAATCTCATCAAAATGTATGCATTACACATGTGCAGGTTTTTGTAGGTCAATTATACCTCAATAAAGCTACTGTACTACTGTACTTAAAAAGAATGGCCCTAACCAGTTTGGCTCAGTGGCTAGAGCGTTGGCCTGTGGACTGAAGGGTCCCAGGTTCGATTCCGGTCAAGGGCATGTACCTTGGTTGTGGGCACATCCCCAGTGGGGAGTGTGCAGGAGGCAGCTGAATCGGTGTTTCTCTCTCAATGATGTTTCTATCACTCTACCTTCCTCTCTGTAAAAAAAATCAATTAAAAGATAAAAACAAAAATAAAATAAAAAGAATAATTGCGCTCTCAAGGATGCTATCAAGAAAGTTGACATGAAACCCCACAAAATGGGAGGATACATTGTTTAAGCAATACTGTTTAAATCACATCTTAAATCTCCATTTTCATTCACAAAAATAAGAAGAAAATTCTTACCTTCCAGATTTTCAATTTTTTCAATGTTGTTTAAAGCTAAATTCAAATATTCGAGTTTCTTGAGTTTGCTGACATTTTCTGAAATACACAAAGAATGTAATTAACCTTCAAAGACTTACTTGTATAATCTATTGTGAAGACGGTAAAGAGAATGGAAGAATTATTGTAGCTATCAAAGCCATGTCGGCCTTTCAGGTCCACACCTGTACCCCACGCACTGTGGGTCGGCCATGCAACGTCCGTTTCTCCCTCCATCCTTTCTCATGGAAGTCAGCTCTGCTCACGGCTCTACCGGCCCCGACTCTGGGCGTTAGGCTTAGCCTAAGTGGGCCGGTGTATGACAATCACATCCCATGCTAGTGATGGCTCAGGGCCCCAGGTGTAAGTCAACCAGCCCCTGGCAGTCTCCTGGCAACGGCGTGATAAGGGGGAGGACACGCAGGGCAAGCGCTCCTGACCAGATAGAAGGGGAAGCTCTGTATTCCATGCTTGGGGAGTTCCTTCCTCTTTTTCTGGGGGATGTTTACAAAGGAGGGAGACCCCCTATGATACTCAAGTCAGCCTGCAACCAGGAGGGGACTAGGCCCAGGATGAAGCCCCCTGTGGCTGCTGGAGCAGAGAAGGCATCAGCCAACCAGAAGGTGGAGCCTGCCTACCTGTGGACGCATCGCTGGGTCCCACACTGGGGTTCCTTTCTGGAAAGCCTGGCGGAGTTGGGTCTTCCTTTCCTTGGAGCCCACGTCACCCTGATACAGGACCATCATTTTTTTTTTGTTTGTTTGTTTGTTTTAAATATATTTCTTTATTGATTTCAGAGAACAAGGGAGAAGGAGCCAGAGATAGAAACATCAATGATAAGAGAGAATCATGATTGGCTGCCTCCGGCACGCCCCCTATTGGGGATCGAGTCTGCAACCCGGGCATGTGCCCTTGGCTGGAATCGAACCTGGGACCCTTCAGTCCGTAGGCCAATGCTCTATCCACTGAGTCAAACCAGCCAGGGCAGGACCATCGTATTTAATAAACACGAAAGACTATGTAGCCCGGCCTGTGTGGACTCAGTGATTGAGCGTCAACCTTTTGACCAGGAGGTCACAGTTCAATTCCTGGGCCGGGCATGTGCCTGGGCTGCAGGGATGCTCCCCAGTAGGAGGCGTGCAGGAGGTGGCTGATCCATTATTCTCTCTCACCACTCATGTTTCTCTCTCTCTCTCCCTTCCTTCTCTGAAATCAATAAAAATGTGTTTTAAAGGAAAGGAGAGAAAGCAAGCCTATGTAGGCAGAGCAACCACCGTGAGGAAATCAAGAAGTCAATGGCCTTTGCAAGCAGCTAATAACACCGTGGCTAACGCGGCTGAGTGCTTATTACACGCCACGTGACTGTCTGAGCATGCTGCATACATGATGTCACGAATCCTCAGAATAACCCTGCGAGGGAAAAGCCTGATATGCTCTGCCTTTCTGAGGGAGAATACCCGGGTGTGAAGCCTCAAGCCATGGGTCTAGGGTCAGGCTCTGCCACCTGACCCTGGACTTGGCCAAACGCCCTTGGTGAGGGCACTGGCACATCGCCACAAAGAGTGGAACGCTAGCAGAGACGGGTTTGGCTCAGTGGAAGGAGTGTCAGCCTGCGGACTGAAGGGTCCCAGGTTGGATTCCAGTCAAGGGCATGTATCTTGGTTGCGGGCACATCCCCAGTAGGGGGCGTGGAGGAGGCAGCTGATCGATGTCTCTCTCTCATCGATTTTTCTAACTTTATCTCTCTCCCTTCCTCTCTGCAAAAAAAATCAATAAAATATATTAAAAAAAAAAAAAAAGAGTGGAGCCCTAACCTAAGGGCTGACTCTGGTTCCAGGCTGCCCCTCAGGCGCTGGTGCTCACTCTGCCTCATCAACCCTCACCCCACCCTTTGCCCTCCAGCTCTGCCTGGTCCTCCCTTCGGCTCCAACCTTCAGGCGCTGACCTGGGCGCCCTGGGCACCTGACAGTGTGAATCCTGGCAGCAGGCATCACCTGCCCAGTGAGCACAGGCTCCGGGCAGCCTTCACGCCGTCCCTCCACCGCTTGTGACCGCTGGCTGCTGTGGCTGTGTCCACTCCCCCGTGAAATTCTTTCTTAGCGGCCACCTTCCTCTCCGGGTAACACCGACTTACCCACAGCCCTCCCACCCCGGGGGCTCAGGAAACCGAGGGAAGAAAGTGCTGGAAAACCTACCGATCTTCCCGATGAGGTTGTTTTGCAGGTAGAGGATCTTTAGGTCGCGGCACCATCTGTCAATGTGTTCCAGCCTTTCGATTTCTTGCTGGTGCAGGGAGAGCTCCTCCAGGGAGAAAATCACGCACTCGTTGTGCTCGGCGTTCCGTCGGATGAGGTCTTCTGTGACTGCAAGGACATTTGTCACAGATCACACCGCCGCCCTCGTGTTCATCATTCAGTTATGACTGCCGCGTGGGTCTTTCCTGGCAGTTAAATCAAAGCGCTCGGAGCAGTGCTGCCCCCTGCTGGAGGTGCTCACCCACCATGGATCAGAGGAAAGGAACAGGACAACATAGTTTACACACATTTTAAAACACACACACACACACACACACACACACACACACACTGAATGGCTAGATTATTATGATCTCTGAACGCATAATAATCTGGCCACTCAGTGTATATATATACATATATTAGAGGCCTGGTGCATGAATTCGTGCATGGGTGGGATCCAGCCAGCCTGGCCAGGGGGAGGGGACATGGGCTGTTGACCAGCCTGCCTGCTGGAGGAACTCCTGGTCAAGGAGACAATTTGCATTTTTATTAGCCTTTTATTATACAGCAGGACCTCGAGATACGAGTGCCCTAACATAAGAGATTTTTGCGATACGAGCCGTGGAGTGAGCGATTTTTGCTTTGAAATATGAGCAACATTTGAGATAGGAGAAATCTCGCGGATCGGCCGGCTGCACACGACCCACCAGTTTACTGTGACTCAAGCGTCTCATAGTTCTCATGCCTCAAGGTTACGGAATGAATTAAACTCGTATCTCGAGGTGCCACTATATAGTATATACACTGAGTGGCCAGATTATTATGCGTTCAGAGATCATCATAATCTGGCCACTCAGTATATATATATATATATATATATATATATATATATATATATATCTCCCTTTGAAATATATATATATATATATATTTCAAAGGGAGAGAGAGATAGAAACATCAATGATGGAAGAGAATCACTGATCAGCTGCCTCCTACACCCCCACTCTGGAGATTGAGCCCGAAACCCCAATATGTGGCCAGACCAGGAATCCAACCATGACCTCCTGGTTCATAGGCTGATGCTCAACCACTGAGCCACGCCGCTGGGCTACACACATTTTGCGGTGTGGATGGAGACAGTTGATGAGTGAGGACTGTGGGCATGTTGACACGGCATCTCGTGGTCAAATGGGATGAGACTGTGGAGGTAAGCCAAGACAGAGCAACTCGCTCCTGAGAGGCGCAGTGGGGCTGGCAGAGGGCAGCAAAGAGGAAAGGTGCAGCCATCCATTCACTCAATGGGCCAGCATTAGTGTAACAAAAGCTACAGAGGAGGGAGGGACCCCAGCGTTTGCACTGCACTCTTGTAAAGCAACTGCCATGCGGTCTGCTTC
The DNA here is from genome assembly GCA_004026805.1 of Lasiurus borealis. Taxonomy (NCBI): domain Eukaryota; kingdom Metazoa; phylum Chordata; class Mammalia; order Chiroptera; family Vespertilionidae; genus Lasiurus; species Lasiurus borealis. Next base: position 15,325 of record PVJN01016954.1, on the reverse strand, counting down.
CAGGAGGAATGACAGAGCCACTCAGAGGAGGAGGGGTACAACAGTCTCCTGTGCAGGGAGGGGTAGCTCTGGGCTGGCTGCTGACGGAGGCACCAGGGGACGGGAGACAGTGCCCTGCGGTCCACAGCACTGGGCTGGCCTGATGGTGGTGTTCCAGAAAACCGGAATAACCAAACCAAGCTCGGAGAGTTTGAAGCTACATTTAATACGCGCAGGTTCAGAGGAAAATGTTTCTCAAATTCTGGGCCCCAACATGCAGGAATTTTCCCTCTTTATATGTTTTTTACCTTCTTTGTCTCCCACATATGGGATGTTTCCCGCCCCTTTGCAAGTTCTTAAAAGGCACCTATGTGCTGAGGCCTTGAGACCTCAGCCAAAGACCTGACCTGGTGCCAGCACTGATAACTTTGTCCAGGGCAGGTTTAATGGCCTCTCTGAAGTGAGAATAGTCTCATTTTCCTTATTATTTAAGCAAGCAAGCATTTACAGAAGCCCATAGCAAGGTTAAAATTCCCAACAGCAGTTTTTATATAAGATGGATGCTTCATTGGCACCAAGGGACTGGAGACAGTGCCCTGGGGTCCACAGCTCGAACCAAGGACAACAGAGAAGTCACCGTCAGAGGATACACTAAAATCACGAGGACACTGACAATGGAACCCCTGCATTCCCAGGGCTGTTCACACTTATGAATCCAAGCCCTGGCTGGTACCTCAGGTGGCTAGAGCATCGTCCCGAAACGCCAAGGTGGCGGGTTTCATCACCATCAGGGCATGAACAAATGGAACAACAAATCAATGTTCCTCTCTTTCTCTCCCTCCCCCCCCTTCAAATCAATCAATCAATCAATCAATCAATCAACTTATTAACCCACTTAATGATCCTTACATTTTAGGGATGTGAAAATATTCCATGTTCATCCCAAGATGGTAATAAAAATTCACTGATCGCTTGTTTACAGCAGTGGTTCTCAACCTTCCTAATGCCGCAACCCTTTAATACAGTTCCTCATGTTGTGGTGACCCCCAACCATAAAATGATTTTTGTCGCCACTTCATAACTGTAATTTGCTACTGTTATGAATCTTAATGTAAATATCTGTGTTTTCCCATGGTCTTAGGAAACCCTGCTAGCTGTTCGCGACCCACAGGTTGAGAACCGCTGGTTTACAAGGAACCAGGCAGTTTCCCTAAGTGCTTTGCCTGTAAGAACATACGCGCGTGGACACATATCTGTTTACATTTGTCAGGAGATGGGTGAAGGTGCAGCGTGCAAACTTGCCCAAGATCCTGAATGTGTTGAGGCAAAGCCCTCTGCACAGCACCTCTGGCTGCTCCTCCCCCCACCGCCATGCCACATCCCTGAAGTGGAGCTGGCCTTGATTAAAAAAACATGAAACATGTATGAACCCAACCATTTGTGTACAGTTAGCTGCACCTTCCGCTACTTCCGGTGACAGGAGCGGTGCGCCACGTCCGTGCTTTGGGAGAAAGACAAGGGAGAGGGAGAGGAAGGGAGAGACATGCCATGCAGGGGAACGGGCCTGCACCCTAAGTTCTGCCTCCACAAACAGGCAGAGGTGGCTGCACACGCGGCTGGGGAGGAAGGAATGAGGCCAACTGGCAGCCCGCCCGCCCAGTGGCTTGCTGGGCGCCCAGTCCCTGGGGCACCCCACTGTCCCCGGAGGCCCCTGCCAGGAGGCAGGCCGGCTTGCAGACACGGCAGGGTGCTCTTGGCATTTTAAAGGAGTCCCTTTCCGCCGAAACTGGTGTGGCTCAGTGGATAGAGCATCAACCTGCAGACTGAAAGGTCCCAGGTTCGATTCCGGTCAAGGGCACGTACCTTGGTTGCTGGCACATCCCCAGTAGGAGGCATGCAGGAGGCAGCTGATGGATATTTCTCTCTCATCGATGTTTCTGACTCTCTATCCCTCTCCCTTCCTCTCTGTAAACAATCAATAATATATATATATATATATATGTATATATATATATATATATATATATATATATATATATATAGTCCCTTTCCACCAATATGTCTGTCAAATGGTGTTATTATTGCCGTTTTATTTTGGAGATGGGGAGGCGTAGGCCCCAAGGGGTGAAGTCCCTGGCTCCTAGCCAGCTGCTGGAGGCGGGGCCTACGCTTCCCCATCTCCAAAATAAGACGGCAACAATAACACCATTTGACAGACATAGTGGTGGAAAGGGACTCCTTTACAAATATATATTTTTTATTAATTTTTTAACAGAGGGGGGGGGTGCTTGGCTGGGTTCCGGGGGCCCCCAGGCACCTGCCTTCCCAGGAGTCTGAGGGCTGAGGCTCTGGGACAGCGAGGAGCCCGGGGCCACCCAGCAAGCAAGGCCCGGCCCACCCGGTGTGTCCCACCCCGCACCTCCCCTGCGCCTTTTGGCCACCCCCTCGCCCACCCCATCCACAATGAGGACCCCGAGCCCCTGCAAGGCAGGCTGCCGGGCGGGGCGGGTCCGAGGAGGAGGGCCTGGCACAGGCGGGTGGGCCCAGGGCGGGCGAAGGGGCGGGACTGGCCGCGCTGGGCCGGGTCCTTGGTGGGCGCCCAGGGTCCTGGCGGCCCCGGGCCGATGCCAGGAAAGGGAACTACCGAGAGCGGCAGGTGGGAGAGGAAGGGGCGCTTACTCCGGCCCATGGTGCCCTGGTGGGGCTCGGTGGCCCCCCGAAGCCGGCGCCAGAGCCCCGCGGACTCCTCTCACGCTTCCCGGGAGCGGCTCCGCGCGTCCCCACCTGCCCCGGGAGCCATGGCAACGGGGACGCTACGGTGGCCGCGCGGGGCCCGGCGGCGCCGCGTTTTCTGAGCGCGGGAGGAGCAGAGAGGGGAAACTCCAGGTGGAGGGGCTCCAGGGGCTGTCCCCTCCCCAAACCCAGACTCTTCTTGGTCTCTACCCTCGACCTGCCGCAGACTGACCCCCTTTCCACCGAGCTCTGGCCAGATGAGCCGGGAACCACGCGGGCCCCCAGTTCCCGGTGAGACCTGCAGGCCTGTCCCCCAACCTTCTGATCTGTTTGTATCTTATCTCTCTCTCTGGGTCTGGCCTCCACATGCAAGCGGGGTGGCCTTCAGCCTCCTGAGCCTCAGTTTCTCCCTCTGTAAGAGGAATAATGAACAGTGACCGCAAGGGTCCCTGGGAAGCTTGGGTGAGAGCCTGTGAGTGAATGCAGCGGCTCAGTATAAAGGCTCGCTGTCCCCTCTTTAAAATCACAGCCCAACACGAGTCAGTGTCCCACTAAAAAGTTTCCTAAAAACACCACCCACGATGACGGCCTGGGGGCAGGGGGGCAGGGAGGGGCTCTCAGCACAATGCCTCACACTCAGGAAGGTGCCCAGGACCTGGTGGCTGGATGGCTGAATGCAGAAGTTGGTGTCAGACTGTCCTGGATGGCGGCCGTCCTGGGAGAGGACCCGGCCTCCTGCCTTCAGTAGGATCGTCAGGAAGGTGTCTGTCCCTTGTTTTGGGAGATGTGGTGGGGTTTTCTGGAGGGGTGCCCAGCCTTCTGGTCATCAGACACTTCCCTGTCTTTGGGACCTTTGCACCCAAAGCTAGGATGAGAACTCCTTCCAGGAACAGGGTCTCCACAGGTGGGTCCAGCCCCCTGGTGGGACAGGAGGTCCTGGTGAGACAGGAGGTCCCGGCTCCCTGGTGGGACAGGAGGTCCTGGTGGGACAGGTGGTCCTGGTGGGACAAGTGGTCCTGGTGGGACAGGAAGTCCTGGTGGGGCAGGTGATCCCGGCCCCCTGGTGGGACAGGAGGTCCCGGCTCCCTGGTGGGACAGGAAGTCCTGGTGGCACAGGAGGTCCCGGCTACTTGGTGGGACAGGAAGTCCTGGTGGGGCAGGTGATCCCGGCCCCCTGGTGGGACAGGAGGTCCCGGCTCCCTGGTGGGACAGGAAGTCCTGGTGGCACAGGAGGTCCCGGCTACTTGGTGGGACAGGAAGTCCTGGTGGCACAGGAGGTCCTGGTGGGACAGGTGGTCCTGGTGGGACAGGTGGTCCTGGTGGGACAGGTGGTCCTGGTGGGACAGGAGGTCCCGGTGGGACAGGAAGTCCTTGTGGGACAGGAAGTCCTGGTGGGACAGGAGGTCCTGGTGGGACAGGAAGTCCCGGCTCCCTGGTGGGACAGGAGGTCCCGGTGGGACAGGAGGTCCTGGTGGGACAGGAGATCCCCGCTCTCTGGTGGGACAGAGAGGAGCCGTGGGTGATGAATCGGGAAAAGCAGGAACCCCGCTTACTAATTCGCCCCGGGCCAGGCGAGGCTGGTTATGCCATGCCCTCCTCCAACCCACATCCCCGTGTTTCTCAGAAGCCAGGCGCCCAGGAGGCGTGAAGGACAGGCGTCCGATGAGCTGTGGTCGCTGCGGTCCGGGGACAAGAGGGGAAGTGGGGCCATCAATCACACCACTGACAGCGCCGAGTCAAGCCGGGCTCATCGCACTCAAACCGGCTGAGGCCGCTTAAAGAGTCCCGGTGCGTGACTCTGTCCATGCGAATCATTATTCAAAACAGACTCGTCTCTTCGGCTCCTGCAAACATGACAAGATGCGGGTGCTTCCCGGGGGCACTGCGCCCTGGTGTCTGTGCATAAGAGCGGGAGAAGCGAATCCGGGAGAGGGTGTGTGGTGGTTCCAGGAAGAGAAAGGAGCCTTCCTACTTCCGGGCCGGATTAACTGAGGGACATTGGCCTAGACAGCTGCTTGGTTCTCATTCTCGTCATCACTCTGTACAACTTCACATTTTCGTGAGGAGTCGTTAGCACTGCGCTTACCGTCCCACCGTGTGTGCCACTGTGTGTGTGCCTTTAATTGTCCGTCAGCGGCTTCCTCACTGCATCTTCATGGCGGGTCTACAAGGTCCCGTGTTTTCTGGCACCTCTAGACTTGCAGTTCGTTTCTTGTTTCCTTCCTTCCTTCCTTCCTTCCTTCCTTCCTTCCTTCCTTCCTTCCTTCCAAGCTTCCTTGTATACTGGCACCTCTAGACTTGCAATTCGTTTCTTGTTTTCTTCCTTCCTTCCTTCCTTCCTTCCTTCCTTCCTTCCTTCCTTCCTTCCTTCCAAGCTTCCTTGTATACTGGCACCTCTAGACTTACAGTTCGTTTCTTGTTTCCTTCCTTCCTTCCTTCCTTCCTTCCTTCCTTCCTTCCTTCCTTCCTTCCTTGTATACTGGCACCTCTAGACTTACAGTTCGTTTCTTGTTTCCTTCCTTCCTTCCTTCCTTCCCTCCCTCCCTCCCTTCCTCCTTTCCTTCCTTTCACCTTCCTTTGTACTTTCCCCCTTCCTCCCTCTTTCCTTCCTTCATTCTTTTCTTCCTCCCTCCTTCCCTCCCGCCCTCTCTTTCATTCTTCCTTCCTTCCCTCCCTTCCTCCCTCCCTCATTCCCTTCTTTCTTTCCTTCCTTTCTTCCTTCCTTTCTCCCTCCTTCCCTCCCTCTCTCTTTCCCTCTCTCCTTTCCTTCCTTTCACCTTCCTTTGTACTTTCCCCCTTCCTTCCCTCTTTCCTTCCTTCCTTCCTTCCTTCCTTCCTTCCTTCCTTCCACAAATATTTATCAAATATCTTCCCATACACTGGGCACTGTGAGGAATAATTGAGACAAATGACAACTGTATCTACATAAACATTAATCTCGCCTTAATGTAATCTACCAGGGTAAACTTGAAAGGAGGCCCCTGGGGAATTGCAAGGAGCTGCCAATTTTGCTAATGATAATAAGTTTATTTTAATTGCTAATATGTCCCTAATTACTCTCGTTCTAACATGTTTGCTTCGCTGTCAGTCATCGGCTTTGATTTATGTGCTTTGTGGAAAGACGTTGTCACATCCATCAAGTTTGGTGGCAGCTGCTGGAAGTGATTTCACCTTCCCTGTCACACGGCTCAGCAGGGCAGCGTTTGTCCAAGGGCAGAGGGAGGCTGCCCCCACCAATTCTTCTGGAACCCATGGCTCAGAGGAAAGTCGTATGTTAAGGGCTTTGGTTACACGGACAAAGGAGACTGGCCTTGTCTGTTCCAAGCTCTGTTTTTAATGTAATCTTCTCCTGCCTGTTCTGTCTCCTCTCATCTACCTGAACATACGTGTGTATGTGTGTGTGTGTGTGCCCAAATAATTGTTTCAAGTATGTGACGAAGATCCCTAACCTGGGTGGGCGTTAGAGAGGCCCGTTAATCTATTCATTCAGGATCCCCTTCCCACCCTCCCCACAAACATGCATTGAGCCTCTAGAGATGGGCATAGACTAGTGACAAGCTCCCCACAGAACCCCCTGTTGACAACTCATGTTGGAGCACCACGGCCTCAGGGAACGCCAGGACCATATTTCCCCGGGGGGCACGCCCTCTACCACGTTTCCCAATGCTTCCCTTTTCCACTGCGGGTATTTGCGACAAAATGATGAATTAATATTGTTTTCACAAACACAGTACAATTTTACGGGAGCGAACTGTTGTTTTTTTTAACATATTTTATTGATTTTTCACAGAAAGGAAAGGAGAGGGATAGACAGTTAGAAACATCGATGAGAGAGAGACATCCATCAGCTGCCTCCTGCACATCCCCTCCTGAGGATGTGCCTGCAACCAAGTTACATGCCCTTGACCGGAATCGAGCCTGGGACCTTTCAGTCCGCAGGCTAAAAAGCTCTATCCACTGAGCCAAACCAGTTTCGGCTGTTTTTGTTGTTTGTTTTTTTTTAAAACACACACACACACACACACACACACACACACACACACACACACAACCCAATGCATCTCGAGTTCCCAGTTGCTCGCTCCCTTCCAGTAAAGCCATGGATTCCAAGCAGACTGCAAACAGGACGATTTCCGGAGAGTGGGATGGAAGACATTCATCACGGGCGCTCCGGAATGGCTGTCACATCTTGGCACACCTGGGTCAGAGAAAGGAGACAGGACATGCATAATTCATCCACACACACGGGAGGCGCGGGGTCTAATCACTGCGCACGCACGTGCGCGCTAGCTTGAAGGAGAACGAGGAAAGCAGAGTGTCAACATCCAGCAACTTTTTTCTTTTTCTTTTTTTTGCCTTAGCACTTCTCAGTTCTCTTTCTTCCCTCGGGCAGGCTCCTGAGGTTTGGGGCCCTCATCCCAGCTCTTTACTTAGTCACCAGTAAGGACCATTTCCTAGTGTTTTCTCACCCCACCCCTTCTGCACCTGAAATGCCCTAGGGCCGTGGTCGGCAAACTGCGGCTTCTTTGGCCCCTGGAGTGTGGCTCTTCCACAAAACACCACTGTCCAGCCGAGTCTATTTTGAAGAAGTGGCGTTAGAAGAAGTTGAAGTTTTTTGTTGTTGTTCTTGTTGTTTTTAAATACATTTTATTGATTTTTTACAGAGAGGAAGGGAGAGGGATAGAGAGTTAGAAACATCGATGAGAGAGAAACATCAATCAGCTGCCTCCTGCACACCCCCTACTGGGGATGTGCCCGAAACCAAGGTCCATGCCCTTGACCGGAATCAAACCTGGGACCCTTCAGTTCACAGGCTGATTGCTCTATCCACTGAGCCACACTGGTTTGGCCAGACTTTAAATTTAAACTAGAAGCCCGGTGCACAGATTCGTACACCTTGTGGGGTCCCTCAGCCTGGCCTGCACCCCTCACAATCCAGGACCCCTCAGGGGAGGTAGCACTGGTAGTACCAGGAGTGGCAGGCGGCTGGGGAGGAGTCCTGCTGTGGGAGCACCATGATCACCAGGGGGCAGCTCCTGCACTGAGCATCTGCCCCCTGGTGATCAGTGTGCATCAGGGCGGCCGGTCCAACCAATCATGTGGCCGTTCGGTTGCTTAGACTTTTATATACATAGATAAGAAGCTGGTTGAGCAAGAATTGCATTACGGTGAGTCAAGGGCTTGACTTGAGAGGCATAAAGTGCTCGGGCATAGCACTCATCCGATGCACGTGGAGCGCAGGGAAAGGGGGAGGGGCCCTCCATCAATGTCTGGGGAACGGGGCTCCCAGCCTGCCCTCCGCCTCCTCCGATCCTCGTCCTTGATTCTGGGAACAGACTCTTGACCCCTGATGGTAATAGCCACGTCTTAGGCTCATTCGTCTTGCGAGAGGTTTCCGGCGGAGGGAGGGGGTCTCGAGATCTATGCCAGAAAGGCACAGCGCCCGTGGCTCTCAAGTGCTTTGAGAAACGAGGCGGCAAAGACATCCGGTGTGAGGAGTATCCATGGCACGCGCACCCTTCTCAAGGCGTCGAGACGGAGACAGAGGTGAAGTTGGAAGCCCTCGTTCTCACAGGTCTTAAAGGCCAGGGCGCGTGTGTGGGTGAGGCCTGGTGGGCAGGGAGTTGGTAGAGGTGGAGAGGGAGCGAGGGAACGAGTTAAAAGGTGCACACAGGTCACCAAAGAAGGGCTCTCCTTGCAGAAATGAAGCTGGGGACCAGGGTGTTTCCGAAGGAATCATCATCCTTGTCCTGATCTAACGACTTGTGGGAGAGAACAGATTAGCTCAGCACAGCGGGAGGGGCTCAGAGCAGGAGGGAGGGGACAAGCTCAGAAGAGCTTTAAACAGATGTCCTTCATTTACCAGGATGAAGAGCAAGGCCCTCTCAGGCCATCGCAGGACCCAGTTTTCTAAGGATCAGATCAGACAGAACTTAGCGGTCTGTGCGCCTGCACCCGGAAACCCGCAATGCCGGGCCACTTGGGGGAAGAACCGCTTAAAGCGCCGGGAAACAGATATCGGCTGGAGCGCTCCGCACCATAAATCCCCCCTCAGCCTCCCTGCGATCGCAGAATTAACCGAGGCTTAGATCGCAGAATTAACCGAGGCTTTGTATCCGCAGCCCTGCATGGAGAGCAAAGGCCAGCAGCCGGCTCATTTGAATGCAGGGCCTCAGCCGCCCTGGGAGCCGAAGTGAAGGTAATTAACGCAATCCATCTTGCGAGGGACGGGGCGTCGAAGGCTGTTTGACATTCTGCGACCCCCCCCCCTGCCCCCGGAGCCCAGCCACCCTCTGGGAGATGCTGAGCCTGCAGCCAGCAGCCAGGGCCACTGTCCTGCGCCTGTGGTATGGCAGCAGTGGTTCTCAACCTTCCTAAGGCCGCAACCTTTGCATACAGTTCCTCCTGGGGTGGTGACCCCCAACCATGAAATGTTGCTACTGTGATGCATCGTGATGCAAATATCTTCATTTTCTGATGGTCTTAGGCGACCCCTGTGAAAGGGTCGTTCGACCCCCAAAGGGGTCACGACCCACAGGTTGAGAACCGCTGGATGGCAGGGACATCACCGCTGGTCACCAGATCGTTTCCCGGGCAGGGTGCCAGGTACTGGGGAAACGCTAAGAAAAAACGCTAGGATGAACTTTTTAAAGTGTAGAGCTAGGGATCTATTAAAGCCTGTGAGAACTATTTAAAAATGAACGTTGAACAGAACTTGCTGTGGCTCAGTGGATGGACTGAAGAGTCCCGGGTTCAATTTCGGTCAAGGGCACGTGCCTTGGTTGCAGGTAGCAGATGTGCAGGAGGAAGCTGATCAATGTTTCTCTCTCATGGATGTTTCTAACTCTCTCTCTCCCTTCCTCTCTGTAAAAAAAAAAAAAAAAAGACGGCCAGGGGGATGTGGGATTGCGGCTCACGGTCACCTTGGCGCAGACGAGGGTCACGAGGCCACACTTACCGAGCACAGGGGCCAGCTTTGAAGTAGCTGGCAAGGCTGAGCAGCAGGGACTTGAGAACATCTGGGATGAGAGAGAGAAAAGACATTAGAACGCCCGGCATTGGGAGGGAGTGCAGGAATCAGAGGGGTCACGCGGGAAAAGCGGTGACTTACAAGCCATCATCACGGTCAAGGAGCAGGCGAAGAGCCCGGCTAACAGTCCTCCCAGCAGCCACCTGCACCAACAAGACGCCGGGGTGAGCAGAGGAACTGTGCGCTGCTGACACGTGAGAGGCCCTTTCAGACTGACTATCGATGTACGGGGTCGACATTTACTGTGAAACTACAGAGTCCTGGCCAGTGTGGCCCATTGGGCTGGGCTTCCTCTCAGGCACCAAAAGGTCTCCGGTTCGAATCCCATTCAGGGCCCAGGCCCAGGTTGCAGGCTCGATCCCCAGTAGGGGGCATGCAGGAGGCAGCCCATCAATGATTCTCTCTTTCTCCTCCTTTCTCTCTTTCTAAAATCAATAAAAACATTAAAAAAAAACACACAGAAATAGCCGTGACCGGTTTGGCTCAGTGGATAGAGCGTCGGCCTGCGGACTGAAAGGTCCCAGGTTCGATTCCAGTCGGGGGCATGTGTCTTGGTTTCGGGCACATCTCCACAGTGGGGCGTGCAGGAGGCGGCTGATCGATGTTTCTCTCTCATCGATGTTTCTAACTCTCTATCCCTCTCCCTTCCTCTCTGTAAAAAATCAATAAAATATATTAAAAAAAACAAACAAACAAACAAAAAAAAACCCCACAGAAATAGAGATAGTGTTGCATTGACACAAGGAAAGAAACACAGATCCATGGAAGAGGAGAGACGGCTCAGAAAAAGACGCATGCAGAGAGAGCTGGATGATGTGTAACAGAGCTGCAAAAGCAGCCAACGGTACTGAAACGATTGCATATCCACGTGCAGAGAATGAGCCTGCACGTGTTGGCTCCGTGACTCAAAATGAGTCATAGACCAAAACGGCAGCCACCGGAGCCGGAAACTTCCAGAAGGAAAGCAAGGGAGAACCTCGGAGTGCCTCCCCTTCCCGGCCCCGCCCCAGAAGTCTGTTAAACTTATTTCACCGTGGCCCGAGCGAGCTCAGGCACATCCTGACCCTCCACTCCCTGTGACACAGGAGGCGGGGGTTTTCAGGTTTATTTTTAGCCACAGGACAGCGCCCCCCCGCACCCTAGTTTTTGTTCCTTGGTCCCATTGTGATCCAAAAATACCTCTCAAACCTCGTCATGGTCTGGGAAGCTCGTTTTACAACTTTGATTCTTATTAGCTCTCAGTTAGTCTCTGAGGGGATGGGATCCAGGATGCTGGGCATGAAAATACAGCTCCCCTCTGTGACGTGAGGTTTCTGACCCTCAGGAGGTGAGAGCAAGGAGCCCTTTCAAAGACCCCAGGACTGCCGAAACCAGTTTGGCTCAGTGGATAGAGCGTCCACCTGCAGACTGAAAGGTCCCAGGTTCGATTCCTGTCAAGGGCATGTATCCTGGTGGCGGACACATCCCCAGTGGGGGGTGTGCAAGAGGCAGCTGACCGATGTTTCTCTGTCATCGATGTTTCTAGCTCTCTATCTCCCTTCCTCTCTGTAAAAAATCAATAAAATATATTTAAGAAAATTAACATTCATACCTATGACTCATTTTGAGTCAAGGAGTGAACGTGTGCAGGCTCATTCTCTGCACGTGGATATACAATCGTTTCAATACCGTGGGTTGCTTTTGCAGCTCTGTTAAAAATCAGAGTTGTCCTAAGTCCCACTGCCTTAAAAATTAACCCCGTCTATTTTATGTAAGGCCTTCGAGACAGGCTCAGACTGTCAGAAGTTAGCCCTGACCGGTGTGGCTCAGTGGATAGAGCGTTGGCCTGTGGACTCAAGGGTCCCAGGTTTGATTCCGGTCAAGGGCATGTACCTTGTTGGCGGGCACATCCCCAGTAGGGGGCATGCAGGAGGCGGCTGATCAATGTTTCTCTCTCATCGATGTTTCTAGCTCTCTGTCCCTCTCCCTTCCTCTCTGTAAAAAATCAATAAAATATGTTAAAAAAACAAAACATGATGGGAAAGGTGGGTTCCAGCAGGACTCCCCGTCCCCTAGTGGGAACATTAAGTGCCCTTGAACTCCAGGCAGAGCTACTTGGTCCAAATTGGTAACAAAGAGTCACAGAGGAGTTAAAGCAAGGATGATACACAGTAACCGCCGATTGCTAGCCAGAGGCCTGGGCTGTTGGGTGCTCTGGGTGATGGTGGGAGGAGGGAGCACTTATCTCGGGACAGCCAAACGGTAACACCCCAAACACACGGAGCTACCCAGAAACGCTCTGTGGCAGCAGGCAAGCGAATCACCCACCCATCACAGCGTCACGCGCTGGGCATCCCCACCGCGTGGAGGAGCCGGGAGCGGAATTACCTGGCACCCGCAGACACGGCCAAGCACGCAGCCAGCAGAACCGTTTGAAAGCAGATCTCTCCCCACAAGCTGCTTCCTAACGGGAGAAGCAGAAAGGAGTGGATCAGACGCCGCAGCCGGTCAAACAGTGATTCTCTCTCTGAACAGCGGGATCATAGTAACCCTTCCCTTCCACATGCCAGGAAGGACCTTCTCAGATGTGTCGCCCCCACCAACTGTCAGAAGGAACGAGATAGCCGAAACCCGTGTGGCTCAGTGGATAGAGCGTCGGCCTGCGGACTGAAAGGTCCCGGGTTTGATTCCGGTCCAGGGCATGTACCTTGGTGGCGGGCACATCCCCAGTGAGGGGCGTGCAGGAGGCGGCTGATCGATGTTGCTCTCTCATTGATGTTTCTAACTGTCTATCCCTCTCCCTTCCTCTCTGTAAAAAAATCAATTAAATATATATTTTTTAAAAAGTAAAAAGATAAAAGCATCAAATGCTACAGAAATTCGTTTGTTTTTTTTTTCTATCATTAGAAAAATAGGTGACTATGCTCCATAAGGAATGAGGGGCCTTCCTTCGACATTGATGCTGGGGAGAGGGTTTGTAGATGGCATGCTGATATTGAAAATCGAGCTGCTGCTACATGTGGGGTGTGCCCTGTAACTCACCGAGCTCATCCCATCCACACAACACACCGAGGAGGAGGAGGGACCGTCACCCTGCGTTCTGAAAAGGACCCAGGCCAGAGGAGGGATGGAATGTGCCCAAGGTCACACAGCAATGACTGGAAAACCCCATCCAGCCAGAACGCAGTGTTTTTTGTCTTAAGGGAAAGAGAATTTGCAACTTTGCACACGGGGCGTCTCTACAGGGCAAAAACAGCCCTGGCTGGTGTGGCTCAGTGGATAGAGCGTCAGCCTACTGAGTGAAGGGTCCCAGGTTCAATCCTGGCCCAACGGCACAGGCCTGGGTTTTGGGCTCAATCGATCCCCAGTGGGGGGCGTGCAGGAGAGGCAGCCAATCAATGATTTTCTCTCATCATCGATGTTTCTATCTCTCTTTCCCTCTCCTTTCCTCTCTGACATCAATAAAAAAGTATTTTTTAAAAAACCAACAGCCAACCAAACAAAACACTGCCGATGCCTCTAAGGCAGTGGTTCTCCACCTTCCTAAGGCCGCGATCCTTGCATACAGTTCCTCATGGGGTGGTGACCCCCAACCATGAAATGTTGCTACTGTGATGCATCGTGATGTAAATACCTGCATTTTCCAATGGTCTTAGGCGACCCCTGTGAAAGGGTCATTCGACCTCCAAAGGGGTCGCGACCCACAGGTTGAGAACCGCTGCTCTAAGGTGACACCCAGAGGCCGTCGCTCCCTGGGGCCAGCAACACCCCAGGTCCCTACTCCCATACCCCCCATAGGCAGGGCGATGCCCCTCCTCAGTGTGTGGCCGTCAGCTATGGCACCGGAGGCAGGGTGGTCTGGGTGTGGCAAAGGCTCAAAAACACTCACCTGAAGGATCCAACATGCCCCCTCGGAGGTGCTCAGCAGCCGCCCCCCGGGGCTGCAGGGCCCCCCAGAAGGAGTCTTTCCGGGGCGTCTCAGATGTGACGCTGCCCGAGGAGGAGGCTGCCAGGGACTGTGTGTCCGGCTGCTCCAACGCCCAGTCATCAGCCAGCGCACAGTCAGCATCACCGCCTGGAAAGACAGAGGCTCCGTGTATGTGTGTGCACACGTGTGTGCATGTGTGTGTGCGTGTCCTGTGCCTCTCGGTGCACTGTAGCTAGTGATGGTGAGAAGTGCTGCCACTAGAGTAGGTTGGGACCTGGAGCCCGGGGGGAGATGGCCCTGGCAGCTGCCAGCACCTTGAACGCTGAGAGGAGGGTCTTCAGCACCGAAACCCCGCAGGCCGGGGCGCCACGGTCTGAGGACGGATGCCAGGGCTGGTGTGGGGAGAGCGGGGACCACAGGACAGAGGGATCCCCTGGGGAGCATGAAGCTGAGAACCCAGACCGGGGACACGTCACAGGGTTGGGTTCCAACTGAGGAGTCTGGGATGCACCCCACAGGCACCGAAGGGATGGGATGTCAGAGAGAGGGCAGCCGAGGCGAACCTCTGCCAATTATCGGGGTGAATGATGCGGTTGTAGTATGGGGTGCACCTCCAGGGGGCGCTGAAAGAAATCCTGAACCATCAGAACGGATTCTGGGCTTTGATTGCTGCCCTGGGGTGTCTGCAGTGACCAAGGAGATAACAGAGGGGGTGGGAGGGGAGGAGACTGAGGCTGCCCGCAAGGACCGTCCCCAGAGATCTGCTGATAGAGGACACGGTGCCTGTAGCCAGCAACACGGCATTTAACGCACCGCAAACCTTGTCGCAGGCCGGTCTTCACTGCATGTTCTTCCGACAAAGGTCAAAGAAGCCGACACAAGCCGCAGGGGGGATTTGCGGGAACGCCCTGATGTGTTGGATGTCCCCTTGGTGACGGGGACGGTATCATGGGGGTCACATATGTCCGGGCTCATGGAATTAGGTTTTTAAACATGTCCAGTCCTTCAGGTAGCCCTCAGACCTCACCAGAGCCACGTAAGGAAGAGCAGAGGCTCAGTGGCCAAGGTAAGGCAGACGTGAGAAGGAACCGGAATGCACGTGGCTGATGATATAGGCACGAGTGGCACCTAACTACGTACTAAGATCCGGGAGAGGTGGGTGAGGCTGCCCCGACAGGGGAAACTGTCTGCGCTGGTGCCCAAGCTGGCCTGCCGAGCCTGTGCCACTGCCACCGGGAGCTGGGTGAAAGGGAAAACTGGATCCTCCGTGGAATTCTGTAAATCCTACACAGGGTGTTTTATTTTATTTTATTTTATTTTATTTTATTTTATATTTTATTTCATTTATTTTATTATTTTATTTATTTTATTTTATTTTAATTTTATTTTATTACTTTATTTTTATTTTATTTTATTATTTTATTTTATTCTTATTTTACTTTATTTTATTATTTTATTTTATTATTTTATTATTTTTATCTTATTCTTATTTTACTTTATTTTATTTTATGATTTTAATTTAATCTAATTTATTTTATTTTATTTTTTTATTTCATTTTATTTTATTATTTTATCTTATTTATTTTATTTCATTTTAATTTAATTTAATTTTATTATTCTATTTTATTTTATTATTCTATCTTATTCTTATTTTACTTTATTTTATTAATTTAATT
>PVJN01016953.1:0-41493 GCA_004026805.1 Lasiurus borealis | reverse complement strand
TTGATTCTCTTCTTGTTATCTTTTGTGCATCTACTATAGGTTTTTGCTTTATTCTCATCATGAAGCTTACATAAAACATCAAATAGATATGTCTATTTTAAGCTGATAATTTAACTTTGATTACATACTAGAATTCTATCCATTTGCTCCCTTATCAATAAATATTTTATCTCATAACTTCTTTTTATTATTGTAGCTATAGTTATTTTTAATAGATTTATCCTTTAGACCTTTAATGTAGTTAAAAGTGATTAATACACCACCATTTATATTTAACTGGATGCTTTATATTTTCATATTTTCAATGTTATTTATTAGCATTCTTTTGTTTCAGCCTAAAGAACTCCTTTCACCATTTCATGTGAGGAAAGTCTAGTAGTGATGAACTCCCTCAGCTTTTGTTTGTTGGGAGCATGTATGTGTGTGTGTGTGTGTGTGTGTGTGTGTGTGTGTGTGTATTTTCCTTTATTTCTCTCTCATTCCTAAAAGACAACCTTGCTGCATAAAATATTCTTGGTTGGCAATTTTTTTCTTTCAGCAGCATAAATATACCATTGCATTTTCTCTTGGCTTGCAAAGTCTTTACTGGGAAATTCACTTACAGATTTATGAAGGTTATCTTATACATAATAAATATTTTTTTATTATTTTAAAAATTATCTCTTTGTGTCTTTAATTTTGGAAATTTTATTATAAAGTGTCTTTGGGAAGATTATTTTGGGTTGAAATTTTGTGGTGACCTATTAGGTTCATGAATGTAAATGTCCAAATATCTCACCAGATTGTAAGTTCTCAGCTATTATATATAATAATAAAAGCATAATATGCTAACTAGACCAAACAGCTGGACAACTTTCTGGATGAAATCAGGGCTGCAAGGGCCCAGGCAAGCCATGGTAGCTGCAAGGGCCAAGTCCCTTGCACTAATTTCATGCATTGGACCTTTAGTGTATTTAATAAGCTTTCTGTTCCTTTCTTCCACTCTGCTCTTTTTTGGAGTTCAATAATGCAGATTGTTTCTTTCAATGGTATCCCATAATTCATGTAGTATTTCTTTACTTCTTTTCATGCATTTTCCATTTTTATCCTCTGACTGAATTTCAAATGATCTGTTATAGTTAAGTAGTTCTTTCTTCCACTTGGTGAAGTCTTCTGTTGAAGCTCTCTACTACATTCCTCAGATAATATATTCATTAACTCTAGGATTTGCGGGGGTTTTTTTAAAAATGTTTTTATTTATTTGCTGAATTTTTCATTGTCCATGCATTATTTTCCTAATTTCATTTAGTTGTCTGTGTATTCTTGTGGTTCACTGAATTTCTTTAGTACTGATTATTCTGAATTATCTCTCAGACAATTCACAGATCTTCATTTCTTTACTGGTAGGGCCTTGGAGTTTTATTAGTTTCCTTTGGCATAGTCATGTTTCCTTGATTATTCATGATCCATTTAGTTTTACAATGATATCTGTGCATTTGAGAAAATGGGCACCTCTTCCAGTCTTTACAGACTAGTTTCTGCAGATGAGCCCTACAATGGAGATTAGTCAATGGTAGTTAAACTGGTGGTCAACCCAGATGGAAGTCTGGGTTCATGGGTGCCCATCTGGAACCTGTATTCATAGAGGCTAAAAGGAAGCATGGGGCCACAGGTGCTACCCAGGGCTGTGGGAGCCAGGAGATGTGCCAGAAGCCTGCATTCACCAGAGTCCATCAGGAGCATTAGGTTACAGGTGCTGCCTGAGTTTGCAGGATCCCACAGAGAGCATCGAAGGTTACAGGAGTTGGCGTGTTGCTGGGGTGGAACAACTCTGGGATACCTGGTGAAACTGACTGCATACTTTATTCTCCTATTCCCATTGGTCAGGTGACCCATTCTGCACTAGGCTGCCTGGACTTTGAGAACAGGTGATAGGAGTAGTCTTAATCTATCTTTCTACCCTCCTCAATGTGTTTTACTTCCATGCTTCATGCAAGTGCTGTAATATTTCATGAGTCCTCTGAAGGTATCCTTATGCAGGGAAAGTTGTTTAAATTGATGTTTCTGGCAGGGGCAAAAGTGCTAGAAACCCCTATGCCACCATATTGTTGACATCACTCTCATTCCTCATCAAAGATCACTTTGACTTCAGATTAGCCAGACTCCCTATTAAAAATGTTCATTTTGTACTATACATTTTGTTACTTAGATATTAATTATATATAAGAAACATATATAATTAATGTGTCCTCTCATCACTATGGTATTAGATAAAAAGGACTGAATACATCTAATTATGTATTTCTTTTGGCCAAGGTCATGAAAAATTTACTGATTTCTCTGGAACCAGAAAAGTTTGGTTATAAATAAATGGACTTAAAATATATGTAATAATTTTGAGAGAGAGGGGAAGGAAGAGGGAGAGAGAGAAATATTGATATGAGAGTAGAACACTGATCTTCTGCCTCAAGGGACGGAGCCTGCAAATGTGCCCTGACCAGGAATTGAACCAGGAATGATTTGGTGCATGGGGTGACACCCAACCAACTGAGCCACACTGGCCAGGACTAAATGGCCTTTTTAAAATAAGTTACAAGATAAACTCTAGCATTTAAGTGTGAGGAAATTTCAAGTACTCTTATTTTGTGCATAAAGGGCTTTTGGTTTTCACTTTAAAATCCTTATTTTAATATAATTGAATATGAGTTCTTTTTTCTTTAATTCGGGTCTTTACCTGCTTCTCCTCTGCCAGAACACTCTGAGATCAAAGGAATAATTGCCTATGAAGTAATCATAGCTACTCATGCAAAAACTTATCACTAAAAAATAATCCAAAGTGCAAAAATAATACCAATGAGTAGTGGCTCACCTTTCATCCTGCCTCTAACCCTGTCAGAGCCTAGAAAATTGTCTTACTTAGTAAGCAAATACTGCTATTTTTAAAAAATGAAGTCTTCTATATGCACTATGAGCATTCACTCAAATGTGACCATTGGGCTTTATCTCCTGGTATTTTGAACCATGTTGTCAGTATGCAGATGGGATTTACAATTAATTAAAGCTACTACTGTTCACACTCCATTACATTTATAATAGAAAGAAATATTTTCATTTGGTACTTTTTATTAGCCCACAGTTCAGTTCAGTTCTAGTCAGTAAACTATTCAGTGCTTTCTAAGTTAAAAGCTCTTTTTATAGTACTTCTTTAAGAAGCTGAGATGGAAGACAGATACCACAGAGGATATTATTCCTCTAATCTAAAGAGTAATTTTAAATAGAAAACTTCAGGCAGCATAAAGGAATCATCAACTTTCCTAAATTGTAACTGGCAACTACATGGATACTTTGGTATAGCATAAAACGAAAAACAAAAACCCCACTCACAATTCTGTCACCTTCTTACGCTTTAAAAGTGAAAACAATGATGTAATTATTAGCAAGATGCAATAGGGAAGGATCCAAAGCTAAACAGTGGTAGGATGAGAAGGAGCTGCTATAGCAAAGAAATGCCTTCACACTAATGACACCCCAGAATTAACCGTAAAGAAAGAAATCGCTTCATTCAAAACTCAATGTGTAGCCATGGCCAATGTGGCTCAGATGATTGGAGCATCACCCCATCTACCAAAAGCTGGTGGGTTCAAGGGCACATACCCATATTATGGGTTTGATTCTCAGTTTGGGCAAGTGCCAGAGGCAACCAACCAATATATCTCTCTTACATCGATGTTTCTATTTCTCTCTCCCTCTCTCTAAGAATAATACAACAAACAAGCAAACTTAATGCATAGATTATCTTAGTTCCTGCCAGGCTGGTGTGGCTTAGTGGTTGAGCATGGGCCCATGATCCAGGAGATCATGGTTCAATTCCCAATAAGGGCACATGCCCAGGTTGCTGGCTTGATCCCAAGGAGGAGGCAGCTAATGGATGTTTCTATCTCTCTAGTCATTCCTTCTCCCTTCCTTTTTCTAAAATCAATAAAAAATATATTTTAAAAATATCTTAGTCCCAAGTACTAAAGAACAACAAACATCCTACCTAACATTATTTTAGGAACTGCAGATGTAACAAGCGTTCTATTGAAAACCACAAATGTGGGGGAGGGGAAGAGGAGTTGAGAAGGAAAAAGAAAATACATGATGACTCAACACTCATTCCACAATTTACTTTATGTAACACTTACTAAGTTGACTAGTCTTTTTTTATTGGCTCCAAATTGTGACCTCATTAACTTTCTTCGGGAAAAAATTCTAATTTATCTTTATTTTTAATCCAAAGGAGCTGACATATGCTAAAATAGTTCTTATCTTAGTTATAAAAGATATTAATGGTCTCTAATGGCATGTTATAAATGTTTTCCACAGCTGCTCAGGGTTGCAGGCTGGATCCCCAGTTGGGGCCTTGCAGGAAGCAGCCAATCAATGATTCTCTGATATTTCAATCTTTCTCTCCTTCTTCCTTCCTCTTTGAAATCAATAAAAACTTTTTTTTAAAAAAAAGAATCTACTGAATAATACAAAAATGTAATTCATCCCCTAGTGCAGTGTTCAGCAAACCATGGCTTGCGAGCCACATGCAGTTCTTTGGCCCCTTGAGTGTGGCTCTTCCACAAAATAACACATGTGGGCGAGCACGCACAGTGCAATCGAAACTTCGTGGCCCAGGTGCAGAAATTGGTTTTCGGCCCTCAAAAGAAATTTCAATCGTTGTACTGTTGATATTTGGCTCTGTTGACTAATGAGTTTGCGACCACTACCCTAGTGTCTTAGAATTTTAGTACTGAAGGGTTTACTGATATTAAGGCTGCAAAAATGAAAAGTAAAAAACCAGACCTAGAAATGAAATGTTCTCCAGCACGATTTTACATGGGGAGATAAAAATACATAAGCATAATATGACTATCTTATCTCTTAAGGATATCAGTAGCCAAAGAGATCCATTCTTCCAATTTCTACTTCAATATTAATGGGCTGAGCAATTACTCCATGGAACAAGCCCCTTTAATATCACCTGGTCTACTTCCCAGCAGTTAATTCCATTCCCAAGACTGTCATGGCTCATTTAAATAGTACAGTGAGTTTCCTCTGTAAGTCTGCTCCTAGAGCTTACAGAGTTTAAGATATAATGAGATAGAAAGATGTTTATCATGAGGTAGAAAGGAACTCTGAGCCAAAGCCACAAAAGCTGGATAACATAAGCAGGCTGGGAACAGAAACTTTTATTTTTCTTAAAAGCATACTGGAAAAATAAACTATTCTATAAGGTTTTAGTAAAAATAAAAGTTTATAAGCAGAATTAACTTCTCACCTTACAGATATTTAAGAGAACAAAATAACATTTCAGAAATAGAGATGAAGAAGGGCAAAGCACATCTTTCATCACTGCCCCTTGTGACCTTTCCACATGAAATTTTGGTTCAAGAGAGTTATAATTTACCTCATTCCATAATTAATGGCATACATTCTGCAAGAGAAACTCTGTCTAAAGAGTAGCAATCAAAATCCTTGTTGTGAATTTTGAAGATGTCAGGAAATAAAAAGTAAAGGCCAACAAAAATTAGAAAAGCAAAGGAGAAAAAAAACACTAACGTACTAAAATTAATTTTGGTTTAAATTGGAACGTACACTTCTGATATTATGAACCAAGGTAACAAAAAACCTTTCATCTATTGTTCCAAATTTTCTAATATTTCATTGTAAGTATATAGAAATGCTGTATATACTATAACTTTATTTTATTTGTTTATTGTTTCTGTATACTATAACTTTATTGTATTTGTTTATTGTTTCTAATATTATTTTAGTAGCATCTTTAAAATTTTTATATATAGAATTATGTCATTTGCACATAGTGATGTTTTTATTTCTTCATTCCCAATTTGGATGTTTTTTATTTCTTTCTCTTTACTGATTGCTCTGGCTAGGACTTCTAACACTATGTTGAATAACAGTTGTGAGAATAACTATCCTACTCTTGTTCCTCAAATTAGAGGAAAAGCTTTCAGTTTTTCATCACTGATTATGGTATTTCCTGAGGGTCTGTCATAGATGGCCTTTATTATGTTGAATATTTTCCTTCTATTCCTATGTTAGTATTTTAATCACAGGAGGACACTGTGTTGTTAAATGCTTTTTTCTGCATTTATTGATATGGTCCCATGATTTTTATTTATTTTATTAATGTGGTATATTACATTGTTTGATTTGTATATGTTGGACTCTTCTTGCACACTGGAATGAGGCCCACTGGATCATGGTACTTTATCTTAATGTATTGTGTATTTGCAAGTACTTTGTTTAGAATTTTTATATCTACTAGAGGCCCAGTGCACAAAACTCATGCACTGGGGGCTGGGGGGAGGTCCCAGGGTCCCTCAGTCCAGCCTGCACCCTCTTGCAGTCCAGGAGCCCTCGGGGCATAAGCCGTCAGTTGGACATCCTTAGCTCTGCTGCAGAGGTGAGAAGCTCCCACCACCACTGCTGCACTCTCCAGCTGTGAGCCTAGCTTCTGGCTGGGCAGTGTTCCCTAGGAGGGAGTGCACTGAGCACCAGGAGGCAGCTCCTGCATTGAGTGTTTACACCCTGGTGGTCAGTGCACATCATAGCAACCAGTCATGCCACCATCTGGTCAATTTGCATATCAGCCTTTTATTATATAGGACTAGATGCCTGGTGAATGAAATTTATGCACGGGGATGGGGGTCCCTCAGCCCGGCCTGCACCCTCTCCAATCCAGAAACCCTTGGAGGATGTCCAACTGCTGATTTAAACTGATAGTCAGACATCCCTCTCGCAATCTGGGACCACTGGCTCCTAACCACTTGCCTACCTGCCCAATAACCCCAAACCACCTCTGCCTGCTGGTCTGATTGCCCCTAATTGCCCTATCTCACCAGCCTGATAGCCCCCTAACTACTCCCCCCTGCCAGCCTGATCGCCCCCTAACTGCTCTCCCCTGTCAACCTGATCGCCACTAACTACCTCTGCCTCAGCCCCTGCCATCATGGCTTTGTCCAGAAGGACATCCAGAAGATGTCTGGTCTAATTAGCACATTACACTTTTATTAGTATAGATGTTCATCAGAGGTATTGGCCTGACATTTTTTTTGAATTCTCCCTACCTGGTTTTGGTATCAGGGTAATGTTGGCCTAATAAAATGAGTTATGAAGTATTTGTTCTTGTTCATTTTTTAGAAAGAATTTATAAGGATATTAAATGTTCTTGAATATTTGGTAGAATTCACTAGTAAAAATAAGTATTCCACAGTATTCTTGTATAATTGTTTGTATTTCTGTGATGTCCATTGTAACATCTCTGCTTTCACTTCTGTTTTTATCTATTTGAGTGTTTTCTCTTTTTTATTCTTTTACCATTTGAGTATAACTGGGGTTTTGCCAATTTTATCTTTTCAAAACCATTCTTTGTTTCACTAATTTTTTATTTTGTTTTTTATATCTCTCTTACATTTACTTCTGCTCTAATTTTTATTAAAAACTTCCTTGCACTGTGGGCTTTGTTTGTTCTCCCTTTGCTATTTCTTTAAGGTAAAATGCTAGATTGTCTGAGTTTTTTCTTATTTCTTGAGGTAGGCCTATCATGTCATATACCTTCCTCTTAGTACCACTTTTCTCAGCCTCCCCACAAGTTTGGTGTGTTATACTGCTCTTTTCAGTTTTTTTTTTTTTTTTTTATGTAATCGTTTGGTCCCTTATTTCTTCTTTGACCTAACTTAGTTACGCAGTAGCCTGGATCTCCACATATTGGTAGTTTTCCCACCATTCTTCTTGTAGGTACATTTCATTAATGACTTTCTAGTTGGATGACCTATCCATCGCTATCAGTGGGGTATTCACGTTCTCTACTATGACTGTATTTCTGTCCTTTTCTCCCTTTAGCTCTGTTAGTAATTACTTTATATATTTTGGTGCTCAAAGATTGGGTGCATAAATATTGATGTGTTGTCTCCTTGGTGAATTGTCCCCTTAATTCTTATAAAATGCTCATTTTTGCCCTGTGTAAATTTTTTATCATGATACATATTTTGTCTCTAAAAGTTGGGCTATACTTTATCTTTGTATGCTATACTTTGTATGCCATTTTCTTGAGGTGTCATTTTCCACTCCTTCATTTTGAGTCTATGCTTGTCTTTATAGCTGAGATGGGTCTCTTAAAGTCAACATATATAGTTGGGTATTGTTTTTTAATCCATCCTGCTATTCTGTGTCTTTTGATTGGTGAATTCAGTCAATTTACATTTAGGGTAAATATTGATATACACTGAATGACAGATTATTATGATCTCCGAATGTATAATAATCTGGCCACTCAGTGTATATGCTATATAATCTGATATAATAAAAGGCTAATATGCAAATTGTCCCTCAACCAGGAGTTAGACCAGCAGGCAGGCCAGCCAACTGCCCATGTTGCTTCCTCCTGGCCAGGCTGGCCAGACTCCATTCATGCACAAATTCATGCACCAGGCCTCCTCTAACACACACACACACACACACAGGCTGGCCGGACTCCATCCATGCTCGAATTCATGCACCAGGCCTCTCTCTCACACATACACACACACAGAGTGGCCAGATTATTATGCATTCAGAGGTCATAATAATCTAATAATCTGGCCAATCAGTGTATGAGGACATGATACAGCCATTTTATTTTTTGTTTTTGGTTGTTCTGTATTTCCACTGTTTCTTTTTCCATGTTTCTGAATGGTATTTTACTTTGGTGGTAGAGCGTCTCATAGTTTCCCATGCCTCAAGGTTATGGAACAAATTAAACTCGTATCTCGAGGTACCACTGTGGTATGCAATACTTCTTTTTCTTCTGATTGCATCTTATCTTCATTTACCCATAAAGTTCAGTACTTTATTCTCTTCCTTTTTGTGTTATGGTTATCACAACTTAGCCCTTTGTGCTGTGCATTAACTTCCAAATTGTAGAAACCATAGTCTTTTTTTAATGCTTTCCTCTTAAGCTTTTAATTAATGTCCTTTTCTGAAATGAAACTGCAGGTTCCTGCTTCCATCTATCATCTTACTCCAGTTTCATATCTTTTTATCTTTTTGTTTTAGGTAGAAGAGGCCTAAACATTTCTTATAGTTTAAGTCTTGTTATGTTAAATTCCTTCAGCTTTTGTTTGCCTGAAAAATTCTTTATTTCTCCTTCATAACTAAAAGGATAAATTTTCTGAACATATTATTTTTGGCTGGTGGTTTCTCTGAATATTTTGAATATCTGATATCACTCTCTCCTAGCTTGAAGGACCTGATGATAACCTAATAGGGTTTCTTTATTGGTTACAGTCTTTTTTCTCTAGCCTGTTTTCAGAATTCTTTGTCATTAACTTTTGACATTTTAATATGATATATCTTGATGAAGGCCTTTTTACATTAAGATAATTAGGTGTTCTGCTGCCTTCTTGAATTTGAGAATCAAACTCTTCCCACAGGATTGGGAAGTTCTCATTAAATATTTGTTTGAACAGTCTCTTCTCCCTTGGTATACCCATTATTCTTATAATCAGTTAGTTTCTCATAGAGTTCTTTTATTATTTTTAACTCCCATTTTTCTTTTTCCACCTGAGTTTAGATTTCTATCTTCAAGGTCACTATTACTCTCTTCCTTTTGATCTACCTATTTTTAAAGCTCTCTAAGTCATTCTTTTTTTTCTTTTAATATATTTTTATTGATTTCAAAGAAGAAGGGAGATAGAAATTTCAATGCTAAGAGAGAATCTTTGGTCGGCTGCCTCTTGCACACCCCACAATTGGGATTGAGCCCACAACCTGGGCATGTGCCCTGAACAGAAATCAAACCATGATCTCCTGGTTGATAGGTTGATGCTCAACTACAGCGCCACACCAGCTGGGCTCTAATTCATTCTTGATTTCATTTATTGAGTTCTTCAGCACCATAATTTCTATTTGGTTCTTTTTTATAATTTCAATATATTTGATTAAATACTCCTTTTATTCATTAATTTTATTCCTGAGCTCACTGACCTGCCTTTCTATCTTGCATCATATTGAGTTTTTTTTTCAAAACTACAATCTTGAACTCTTTATCATTTACATCTAAATTTGTCATATCTTTGAGTTTGGTTTCTGGAGACTTCATTTTCTCTCAAGTTCCCTGTTAGCTTTATTATTCACAGTACTCGACAGATTGTTTCTCAGCCCAGGCTTTTAAGGTGCTGAACTCTCTCTCTCTCTCTCTCTTTTTTTATGTACAGTTTAATTTTTAACAATTCAGCAGGTTGATGAGTAGAGGTCTTTCCTTTGTTTTCCACTAGATGGTGCAATAGTATAAATTCTTGTTTTGTCTTACAAGTTTTACTGGGCCCTCCAGGATCTTGGTGAGACTGGGTTCCCTTTGCCATGGAGAATGACTGCTATTTTCCAAAGAAATGGACATCCCCTCTGTAACTGGATTGTCTCAGTCTCAGAGCACCACCCCTTGGTGAAAGTGACTGGTACTGGAGCTCTGGGCCTTTGAGATGCTGGTGTATCCTCATGTACCCAAAGGCTGCCAGCAATGCTTAGCTGCCTCTACCAGGTCCCACTGAAATGGGCAAGGGCAGGCAGCAGGCAGATTCGCTCCTCTGTAGCTTTGCTCTTTTCCTGGTAATGGCACCTGCTAATCTCATCTTTCATACATCTGTATCTCATCTCGTCACTGGGGTTAGCCACAGTGTGCACAGGACAGAATGTTGTTCTAGCCCTCTGGCCTTCTGAGATGTCAAGTATGTGCACTGCAACCCCAAATCTCCCCTGCTACTGTGTCCGCTAGAGCCGTAACAAGCTTGGGACTCCCTCTGAGGTCCCTCCATCCTTCCCCGCAACCTACTTCCACTGCTCATTCTGCTATGCCCAGCTTCAGATGTCTCATAGTGTGGATCTCTTAGACATACTTCTGTACTGAGCAGGGAGTCCTTTGTTGAATTATAGTCCAACTTCTTATAACTTCAAGGGTAGTTATAACCAAGAGATCTTCCTCACTTGACCATGATGTTCAAGATTTTCATTTTTAAGGAGAGAATCCAAGATGGCATCATAGGCGAGCACCTAAACTGCTGCCTCGCACAAGAATTTCAAAACTACAACTAAGGCAGAACGGATATCATCCAGAACCACAGGAAGGCTGACTAAGTGAAAATTCTACAACTAGAAGGAAAGAAAAAGGTTCACGGAGAACCACAGGAGCTGAAAAAAGCTGAGGTACAAAGACGTGCGTGTGGAGAGAGCGGGTGCCAGACTGCCTGGCTGGTTTCCTCTGGCAGGAGAGAGATGAGAGACTTCCAACTGCACTGAACCCCTTATCCTACGGCACTGAACCCCAGGTCTGGACAAAACTCATACAGGGGGAGTTTGGACTGTGAAAAGAGAAAAGTGCACAGAAATTTAGGGGAGCTGTAAAAGGGCAGAAGTCTGCGAGCGCGCACTCCGCTGTGCACAGAGGATGGACTGCTGATTGTGCCACCGGCTTGTGGGCAGGAGACAGAGGCTACAGACTGCGCCATTTCTAAGTCCACTAAACCCCAGTTTCAGGTGAGACCCCGTGGACCAGTCTCATATGGTCCCAGAGCACAGGGAAGCCAGAAAGGCAGAGTGTCTAGAGGCACTGTGCATGCACACAGGGACCACTCCAGAGATACATGAGACCCAGGGGCCGCATAGGGCGGGACCCACTGAAAGGCAAGGCAGTCCATTAAGCCCTGAGACTCTACCCATACCAAGCTCAACAGAGAGACTTTTGCAGTTTTGCAAGTCTGGTATCATAAGGCTGAATCCAACACAGAAGTTCTCTCGGCATAGTGAAAATGTGGAGACAAAGGAAGAAATCACAAACAAAACAAATGGAAGAAAACAAATGACGGGATATAGAGTTCAAAAACACACTTATAAGGTTTTTCAAGAATCTCCTAGAAAAGATGGATAAATTTAGCAAGACCCAAAAGGAGATAAAAAGGACCAACTAGAAATTAAACATACACTGACTGAAATAAAACATATTATACAGAGACCTAATAGCAGAGTAGAGGAAGGCAAGAATCAAGTCAAAAATTTGAAATATAAAGAAGCAGAAAACACTCAACTGGAAAAGCAAGAAAAAAAAAAAGAATCCAAAAATGTGAAGATAATATAAGAAGCTTCTGCAACAATTTCAAGCGTATTAATATTAGAATTGTGAGGGTGCCAGAAGAAGAGAGAGAGAGCAAGATACTGAAAACCTATTTGAAGAAATAATGACGGAAAACTTCCCACATCTGGTCAAAGAAATAGACTTACAAGTCCAGGAAGCACACAGAACCCCAAATAAAAGGAATCCAAAGAGGACCACACCAAGAAACATCATAATTAAAATACCAAGAGCAAAGGACAAAGAGATAATATTAAAAGCAGCAAGAGAAAAACAGTTCATTACCTACAAGGGAGCACCCAGACGATTGTCAACTGATTTCTCAAACTGAAACTATGCAGGCCAGATGGGAGTGGCAAGAAATATTCAACGTGATGAATAGCAAGAACCTACAACCAAGAATAATCTATCCAGCAAAGCTATCCTTCAGAATTGAAGGGCAGATAAAGAGCTTCACAGATAAGAAAAAGCTAAAGAAGTTCATCAACTCCAAACCAGTATTATATGAAATGCTGAAAGGTACTCTTTAGGAAGAGGAAGAAGAAAGAGGTAAAAGACAAAAAATTATGAACAACAAATACATATCTATCAACAAGTGAATCTAAAAATTAAGTGAATTAAAAATTTGATCAACAGAATAAACTGGTGAATATACTAGAATCAGGAGCACAGAAAGGGAGTGGACTGATAATTTTCAGGGGGAAAGGGGTGAGGGATGTACAGGGAGAGACTGGACAAAATTCATACACCTATGGATAAGGTCAATGCGGGGGGAGGTAAGGGTAGAGGGAGGGGTGGGAGCTGGGTAGAGGGGAGCTATGGAGGAGGGAAAAATAAACAAATGTAATAATCTGAACAATAAATATTTAATTAAAAAAAGACTAATTTTTTAAGAGCAGTTTTAGGTTTCAAATGAATTTGAGAAGGTAGCACAGAGATTTCCCACATACCTTTTTAAATCAATGTATTTTAAGTCAAATTAGAGAACTATTTCACACATTATTTTTTCAAAAATTTCTTTCTGTCCCTTTCTCAACCCTTTTATCTTTTTGGAGTTGATTATTAGCCCATCTGATACTGTCCAACATGTCACGGAGGC
Source organism: Lasiurus borealis (assembly GCA_004026805.1). Lineage (NCBI taxonomy): Eukaryota > Metazoa > Chordata > Mammalia > Chiroptera > Vespertilionidae > Lasiurus > Lasiurus borealis. Next base: position 28,261 of record PVJN01016953.1, on the reverse strand, counting down.
TCTGTTCATTTTATAAAAATACCTTTTCTTCATGTTATTCAGATTAATTTCCATTAATCTATTTAAATATTTATAGACTCTTTTGAGAGCTCTAATCTATCATTTACACCACCCAGTAAATTTTCAATTTCAATTTTTAAATTTCCACTAAAATTTTTTTTTTCTCTTTTGGAGGTTTCCTCCCTCTCCTATAGTCAATATGACATTTTCCTTTAAGTCTTTTAAGCACATTCACACAGTGACTTTAAAGTTTTTATCTGTTAAATCCGTTAGGACTTCCCTGAGTTAATTTCTACTGCATGTTTTTGTTCAGTATGTCATGTTACTATTTCTTTGCATGTCAGTCCCATCCAGTGAATGTGCACCCTAGTCCTCAGCCAAAAAATCCATGGCTTCTTTTTCCTAGTATTCTATTTTTATATATATTATGTTTTTTATTTACTTAGAACATTTCCAACTACAGAATTAAGAGACCTGAGAAGGTCAATTAGTCAAAGAACTATGTAATTTTTAAAACCACAGGGATCTTAAGAGATTTAGGAAATCCTTTCAATTCAGAATGAAAAACTATAGACCTGAAAAATTAAGTGTGAATTGGATTTTTAGCTATATTATGTTTTGCAAATATTTAGCCTCCCCAATTTCAAAATCTTTTCATTACTTCATCTCATTTTATCCTCATAACAACTTCATAAGGTGGGCCCCAAGTACTATCCCTGTTTTATGGGTAAGCAAACTGGCTCAAAATGTAAACATATCCTTTGCTACAACAATAGTATTGTATTCAGGATCTTCTGATAGGAAAAGATTATGATTAAATGGATGAATTATAATCTTCTACATACAAAGCTTGAGTAACTTTTACAGAATGAGTAACTACCTATATGATATTGTTTAAGTAACAGTGAAAATGAAGATCCTGAACAGAAAAATAATATTTAAAATCCCAAATCCCAAACACCTCTCTAACTGATCATATATTAGTTAACAGAGTTTCTTACAATGGGGTGCAATTTTTCTCATCATTGATGTTTCTCTCTCTCCCTCTCCTTTTCTCTCTCTCAAATCAATAAAAGCTTATTTTTTTAAAATAAGAATGTGCTTTCTTCTCTTTGGAAGTTACATTTGACCTTAAATGGCTAAAAGATAGAATGGACTTATGCGGGGGGTGGGGGGGTTTCACCACAACATGAGAAACTGCATTAAAGGGATGTGGCATTAGAAAGGTTGAGAACCACTGACTTGGAGTTTTCTTTTCTTGTTGTTTTCCTTTATTGATTTCAGAGAGGAAGGAAGAGGGAGAGAGAGACAGCCTAAATGCCCATCAGCAGATGAATGGATTATAAAACTGTGGTACATCTACACAATGGAATACTATCCAATATAATAAAAGAGTAATATGCAAATTGATCATACCTCCACTACACCAACAAGCCACGCCCACCAGCCACACCCACCAGACGATCAGAGTGAGTATGCAAATTAACCCAACCAAGATGGCAACTGCAGCAGAGAGAACAAGAGAGAGTCTTGGGTTGCCCCTGGCAATGGAGGAACCCAAGCTTCCCACACACCCTGGCCTCCGCTTAAGGAAACAAAGTTTCAATGGCTGCCACCACAGAGCAAGACTTGGGTTTCCCTGGTGATGGAGGAAGCCAAACTTCCCGCATACCCTGGCCTCCACTTAAGGTAAAAAAGTTTCAATGGCTGCTGCCACGGAGCCAGGAGAAGGCTTGTCTCCACTCCAGGCTACAAAGTTTCAATTGTAGAAGATAAATAAATCCCAGATACCACAGCCTCCATTTGGTTTGCAGTGGGGGCATGGCTGGCCTGAAAACCACCACAGGCCCCTCTCCCAGACACCCCACATCCCAAGCGAACACCCATCCTGATCCAGGACATCCTTCAGGGCAAACCAGCTGGCCCCCACCCATGCACCAGGCCTCTATCCTATCTAATAAAAGAGTAATATGCAGATTTTGATCATCACTCCAACATACTGTCCCCATGTGGTCAAAAGATCCTGCCCTCATGTGGACACAAGATGGTCACCACAAGATGGCCGGCAGGGGAGGACAGTTAGCAGGGACCAGACCTGCAAGAAAGGGCAGTTGTGAGCGATCAGGCCAGCAGGGTAGGGCAGTTGGGAGGGACCAGGCCTGCAGGGGAGGGCAGGTAGGGGTGACCAGGCCCACAGGGTAGGACAGTCATGGGCAAACAGGCTGGCAGGGGAGCAGTTAGGCATCAATCAGGCTAGCAGGGGAGTGGTTAGGGGGTGATTGGGCTGGCAGGCAGAAATGGTTAGGGGCATTCAGGAAGGCAGGAAGGTGAGCAATTGGGAGCCAGTAGTCCTGGATTGTGAAAGGGTCCCAGATTAGAGAGGGAGCAAACTGAGCTGAAGGACAACCTCCCTCCATGCACGAATTTCGTGCACCAGGCCTTTAGTGCTACTATAAAAAAGAAGGAATTCTTACCATTTGCAACAGCATGGAAGGATCTGGAGAGCATTATGCTAAGTGAAATAAGCCAGTCAGTAAAAGATAAATACCACATGATCTCACTCATTTATGGATAATAAAGAACATTACAAACTGTTGAACAAAAGTTGACAGAGGCAATGAAGCATTGAACAGACTGTGAAACTACACCAGGAAGGTAGGGGAGGGTTGGGTAGGGGTTAAAAGATCAACCGAAGGACTTGTACGCATGCATATTAGCAGAACCAACAGACGGAAAACACTGCGGGAGAGGGGTTGGGGGGAGGCAAGGGCAAGTGCTGGGGGATAAGGGAGGCTGGGGGAAGATTAGTGAGGGGGGGAAAAAGAGACATGTACAAAAGTAGTACATATGTACTACTATTTATAATAATTTAAACAATAAAATAAAAGAATCATTGGTCAGCTGCTTCCTGCATACCCCACGCTGGGAATCAAGCCCGAAACCACGCATATGCTTCGACCAAGAATTGAACTGTGACCTCCTGGTTCATAGGTTGACACTCAATGACTGAGCCACGCCAGCCGGGCTAGACTTAGGTATTAAGGGAGGAGAAAGGCAAGGAATATTTAGATTGATAAGTCTGATTCCAATTTAGGACATAAGGAATAAAAATATTTGAGAAAGATATTTATAATACACATGCCTAATCTTGTGAGAAACTGAGCATCATGGTTAAAATTTAGAACTAGGAAGAGGTAAGTAACTGTAATAATTACTACGTTTAATAAATACATATACACCACTGTCCTGTAACAACTCAGAGCTCCAACTAAAACTATTAGTTCTAATGAGTAAAGATGTTACGAACAATCAAGATCACACATTCTGCCGAGACCGGTTTAGCTTGGTGGTTAGAGCATCGGTCTGCGGACTGGAAGGTCCTGGGTTCAATTCCGGTCGGAGGCATGTACCTTGGTTGTGGGCACATCCCCGGGGGGGGGGGGATTTGTGTGTGTGCAGGAGGCGGCTGATCGATGTCTCTCTCTCATCGATGTTTCTGACTTTCTATCTCTCTCCCGTCCTCTCTGTAAAAATCAATAAAATATATATATATTTTAAAAAGAGTATATAATTCAGCCCAAAGATGTTTGGATTTTTCTGCCAAGTTTAATAATGGGATGCTACTTATCAAACAGCTCTGGATTCTCAATGAAATTAAAGAGCTCTTCTACCACTTCTAACAAACCAGTTCTAAGAGTAATCAAATTCATGGTTTGATAAAAATTGTACTCCAAATAAAAATTATTCTTTTAAGTTTTATTTGTAATGCCAACATAGAGTGGCACTGTAGTAGTAGTTTAAATTCAGGGCAATAAAAAATGAGTCAGCTCATCTTGAAATCTTAATAGTGAAGCTCATAAATTAATAGTTAAAATTTATTATGGTTATTAGAATAGACATTTATTATTTCCTCCTTCTTCCATTCATTCTTTCTTTCTTAGGGAAAGGGGCTAACATAAAAGTGGAATAAAAAAAAATAATGGCTAACAAAACCATAACATAAGGAAAAGAACCAATGTGGGAAATGCCAATAAAAACATTCCTTCTCTTTAGGGCTAGCTAACCACCTCAAATGTTTCTATTGAATAATCATTGGCAGGCTACCAAGTGAACAGTTTCACATCTCCCAAAAATCAAGGCCATCATTTATCTGTAACAGATATTCAAGAATTATAATCATAATGCTACGAATAAAAAAGAACTATTAAGACGTACCTTTTGGTTTAATTAGGTCAGGATTACTCTAGACCCATGTTCTGTAAACTGTGGCTCGAAAGCCACGTGTGGCTCTTTGACCCCTTGAGTGTGGCTCTTCCACAAAATACCACAGCCTGGACAAGTCTATTTTGAAGAAGTGGCGTTAGGAGAAGTTTAAGTTTAAAAAATTTGGCTCTCAAAAGAAATTTTAATCGTTGTACTGTTGATATTTGGCTCTGTTGACTAATGAGTTTACTAAGCACTGCTCTAGACTATTCTAGTATTTACCAATGAATTTTCTATACAAATGGACCAACAGCTTTTTTCTCGACTTTTTATTTTAGATTCACAGTCACATATATGCATGTCTTGGTCTGTTTTAAACATTGCATTGGCCTCATATTTCTCCTACATTTCAAGTTCTCTAGTTATAATGAACAAGTCCTTTGACCTGTTAAATTAACAATAAACAATGTAAAATGCTTAAAATATGGTCGTTTCTGCCATGATTATAGAATGAGAAATGTGGTTGTCATTACCAATAGCCAAAAAAGAGATACTGCCTTTCTCCTTTTAAATTTTGCTTAAACAATTTTCTGTTTTCCTGCAAATCATCACCAGAAAAGAGTTTACAAGCTAATAATGCCCACTATTAAGTGCCCCCTATGCCAGGCATTGTTCTCAATCCACACATTAAAAATTTCTTATTATTGTCATGAAAACTGAATGAAGCAGAAACAATTATTGTTACCATTTTTAAATGAGAAGACTAAGGTATAGAGAGATTAAATAACTTGGAAGAAATCATCTATTCTAATAAAAGAGAAAGATACAAATTGACAGTACCTCCTCTACGCCCACCAGCCAATCAGGAGTGAGTATGCAAATTAACCAGACAAAGCTGGTGGCAGCCCCACTCCCCAGCTGCTCCGGGCCTGTGGCAGTTGGAGAAGTTGGGCACCAGCGTCTGAGGCTGGTTGCGGCCAGGGAAACTAAGAAGCCGCCTGCCCCATGATCCCAGACCTCAGCCAGCTACAGAAGCTGCCCACCCCACGTCCTCTTGTCCTATGCCCTGGGGGAGATGGAGAAACCGGGTACCAGTGCCTGAGGCGGGCTGAAGCCTAGGAGACGATGAAGCCGCCTGCCCCATGATCCCAGGCCACAGCCAGCTGCAGAAGCCTCATGTCTGCCTGTTCCACATCCTCGGGGAGATGGAGAAACTGGGTGCCAGTGCCTGAGGCTGGCTGCAGCCCGGGAGATGAAGAAGCCGCCTGCCCCGTGATCCCAAGCCACAGCCAGATGCAGAAGCCTCACGTCCACCTACCCCAGGTCCTGGAGGAGACAGAAAAACCAGGCCCCAGTGCCTGAGGCTAAGTGTGACCCAGAAGACGAAGAAGCCACCTGTCCTGTGATCCCAGCTGCAGAATACTCACGTCCACCTGTCCCACGTCCTGGGGGAGACTGAGAAACTGGGTGCCAGCACCTAAGGCTGGCTAAAGCCTGATAAACAGAGGAACTGCCTGCCTGCAGTCCAGGAGCCAGCACCTGCAGCTGGCTGTGGCCTGGGAGATGGAGAAGCCACCCACTCTGAGGTCCCAGGTGCCAGCACTTGCAGCTGCAGCCCAGGCAAAGCTACCTGCTCACCATCCCCTGGGGCTGCAGCTGGCCTGGGCGCCTATGGTTGACTAGAGGCAGGGAAGCCTGGATCCCGGATACTCATGGTCAGCTGGAGGAGGGAATCCTAGGTCCCAGGTGCACAGCCAAGGCATAGGTGGTTAGGGACAATCAAGCCAGCAGGGGAGCAGTTAGGCGCCAGCAGTTTTGGATTGTGAAAGGAATGTCTGTCTACCGGTTATCCCCCGAAGGGTCCCAGATTGGAGAGGGGGGAAGCCAGGCTGAGGGACATCCTTCCTACCCCTCCCCCCCCAACTCTGCATGAATTTCACTCACCGGGCTACTAGTAGAGCTCATAAGTTCCTGAGTGAGAATTCAGACTCAGGCTCCTTTATTCCAGGAAGTATGCTCTTACTAGTTGCCATAACTAATTAAAGGCAATATCATGCAGAACTATTTGGATGGAGTAAATTCCTTACAAATTGACATCGGAATGAAATAAATTCCTTCCCCCGCCCCTTCCCCTTCCCTTCCTGTATTACTTTATTGTTTAAAGTATTATAAATAGTAGTACAAACGTCTCCTTTTTCCCCGATTAAACTGCTCTAGCACATACCCTCAACCCCCTAGTGTCTGTGTCCCCTCATTGTATTTCTTTTCCTTTTTTTTCTTTGTTGATTAAGGTATTACATAAATTTTGAGCAAAGTTGTGGAAACTGAGACACCCACAATGCTGGACAGATGATTAACACAACCTGTTCAATATATGGAAAGGAGTCCTAAATGTAGCAGAAAAATGTCTATCCCCTTGGTCAAATTCATGGTGAAAAGAAATATGAAGTTCACTATCAGAACATGGCCTTCATTCACAGTGTTTTGTGCATAATTATACTTAGGTTAATTGCATAGTTTTCGACTTTAGTTTTATGAATCATTACATTACACTTACTTTTATGCCAAACTTTTAAAAATCTACATTTTTTAAAAATAGGGTTTTAATTCACTCTTCTAGATGAAAAGAACAGAATAACTGTTGCTCCCCACACTTGGTAGAACTAAGTGGCTTGGCTGACAGTGCAGTGCAAACAGATCATCTGTAAAAACCACCACTCTAGAGCAGGTGTGAGGGAATACCTGACCTGAAAGCCATATAAGGCCTGTAAAATCATTTGGTCTGGCCCTGCCACGGCATTAGAGATGAGTTAATTAAATGTTTGATCAAAAATAGCAGGCTAATTTTTAAGTTAATAATCCTGTATGGTCCTCAAATGATATTATAAATATCCAAACGACCCTTGGAAGAAAAAAGGTTCCTCAACCCTGCCCTAAAGGATTAAGCTTAAAGTGCTGAGGTAATTTATTAAAAGGGAGGTATTAAACAACTATAATAATATTGAAAATTAATGAGAAAAAAAGGGGGAAATTTAAGTGCAAATTAAAGCCAAGACTAATTTAAAACTTTATGTTGGTAAGCCTGAACAACACAAAACTTGTAGAAAATCTAAGAACATCATGATGCCACAGTAATAAGTCATGAGCAATTGAAGAAAAGTGATATAAGAGATATGTTATGTGTTGAACCAGATTTTTACATTTCATTTCCAGAACTTTTATTAATGTTTATTAAATTTCTATACTACTTACATACACTTCTCAGTATACTTTAGTTGCCCCATGCCTTATCCTATCTAATAAAAGAGCAATATGCAAATTGACCATACCTCTGCTACACCCACAAGCCATGCCCACTAACCACACCCACCAGCCAATCAGAGCAAGTATGCAAATTAACTCACTCAAAATGGCTAAGGCCATAGAGAGAGCAGGAGGGAGGGTTGGTTTGTTCCTGGCAATGGAGGAAGCCAAGCTTTCGGCACATCCTGCAGGCAGAGGCCTCCCCTTAAGGCAACAAAATTTCAATGGCTGTGTGAGTAGTAGGTTTGGCTCTGCTCCAGGCTACAAAGTTTCAATTGTAGAAGATAAATAAACCTCAGATACCAGGGCCTCTGCTTGGGTTGCCAGGGGGCGTGGCCAGCTTGCAAACCACAACAGACCCCTTGCCCAGGCCAACCCACGTCCCAAGAAAACACCCACCCTGGTCCAGGAGACCCTTCAGGGCAAACCAGCTGGTGGAACCCATCCATGCACCAGGCCTCTATCCTATCTAACAAAAGAATAATATGCAAATTGCCCGTCACTCTAACACACAAGATGACTGCCCCTCTGTGGTAAAAAAATCCTGCCCCATGTGGACACAAGATGGCCACCACAAGATGGCCAGCAGAGGAGGGCAGTTGGCAGGGACCAGGCCTGCAAGGGAAGGCAGTTGGCAATGATCAAGCCCACAGGGGAGGGCAGTTATGGGTGACCAGACTGGCAGAGAAGGGAAGTCGGGAGTGACAGGGCCTGCAAGGAAGGGCAATTGAGGGGAGACCCAGGCCTGCAGGTGAGGGCAGTTAGGGGTGACCAGGCCCACAGGGGAGGGCAGTTAGGGGCAGTCAGGTTGACAGGGGAGCAGTTAGGCATCAATCAGGCTGTCATGGAAGTGGTTAGGGTGATCAGACTGGCAGGCAGAAGTGGTTAGGGGCAATCAGGAAGACAGGAAGGTAAGCAGTTGGGAGCCAGCAGTCCTGGATTGTGAGAGGGATGTCCGACTGCTCATTTAGGCCCTATCCTACCTGGATCAAGTCTAAATGGGCAGTCGGACATCCCTCAAGTGGTCCCAGATTAGAGAGGGAGCAGACTAGGCTGAAGGACAATCCTTCCCCTCCCCCATGTACAAATTTCATGCACCAGACCTCTAGGTTTATATAAGTGCTTGATCCTTCAAAAACAAAATTTTGGTAATTATAGCACTTTTCACAAATGTAATCTCCACAGTAGGTTGGCAAGAGAAGTTCAAAACAGAATTTAGTACTGTGGTGGAAAAACAAATTACCCACAATTCCCTTTGCATGGTTTAAAATCAAGCATCTTTGAAAAATTATTTCAGCCCAGGCACCATGGCTCAGTGGTTGAGCATCGAACTATGAACCAGGAAGTTAGCATTCTATTCCCGGTCAGGGCACATTCCTGGGTTGAAGGCTGAATCCCAGTGTGGGTCATGAAGGAGGCAGACAAACAATGATTCTCTCTCATCATTGATGTTTCTATCTTTCTCTCCCTCTCTCTTCGTGTCTGAAATCAATAAAATATAGCTTAAAAATTATTTTTTAATCTTTTCAAAGTTCTAATAATAAAATAAAATTTTTATAGAAATATACTATATTCTAGCTAAAATTGTCATTTGAACTGAGTGGGAAAGATCTGACAAGGTCAAGATATTAATACATAGAGAAAATAGAACAAACAAAAAACACACACACACGCACGCGCGCGCGCACACACACACACATACACACACACACACTGTTGCTTCAGAAGGACCATTTTCTTAGTTACTTTAAATCTTGATTTAATTTTCTTCTTAACTATCTTCTAACATGTTCTACGAATGGTTCCAGACCTCTTCAAATGAAATGACTTTACTCTTTCCTTTTTAAATTTATCTTTATTGGTGAAAGTACTATAGATGCCCCCCTCTCTCACTGTCCCTCTCCATCCTACTCCCACACCATCCCCAGGACTTCCCCACAGTATCATCTGGCCATGGGCTATGTGTATATGCATATAAGTCCATAAGTTAATCTTTTCTCGTCCTCCCACTCCCTCCCATGAAATAAGTCTTTTGTATGCTTCAATGTCTCTGCATCTTTTGTTTTCAAAATGACTTTATTCTTTATCATCCAAGAGTTATGTCTACTACTTCACTTCCAAAATATCAACCTTCAAATTATATTACCAATGACAAAAAACTTGGCTTGTATCACTTGTACTAACTTGCTCCTAAGAAGGATATTTGCAAGCATTTTCTCACGATGATATGATAATCCTAACCTCTCCCTATTCCCCCAGCATATCAATTTCTGCTTTAAATATTCATCACTTCCAAGATCAGATCAACTGAAATGCTTTGCTAAGAGGTTAGAATCTTTGAACATTGTACTGTGGCATAATAAGAGCAGATGATACCCCAACATGTTCTTCCTCAATTCTTGGGTCACTGTCATGACATCACAATATTCATGTGCCATGAAAATTCATACTAAGGTATGATGGCAAGATACTCTACTAGTCTATAATTCTGGTATTCAATATTCATTGATACTTCAAAGAAGCAAAAAAGATGTCATTTAGCTTAAAGCACTAGCTGGGCTGAGAAAAGTTTGTTTATATTAAGTTAGAGATATTGCATATTTATGCAGGAAAGAAGAAACTATTAGAAAGTGAGCAAAGATTATGTAAGAAAAAAATTAATGGAGGAAGACCAAAGAGGAGAGACCACTGCTTAAAAATCTGTGATAAAGCCGAAACCGGTTTGGCTCAGTGGATAGAGCATCGGCCTGCAGACTGAAAGGTCCCAGGTTTGATTCCGGTCAGGGACATGTATCTTGGTTGTGGGCACATCCCCAGTGGGGGGCGTGCAGGAGGCGGCTGATTGATATCTCTCTCTCATCGATGTTTCTAACTCTCTATCCCTCTTCCTTCCTCTCTGTAAAAAATAAATAAAATATATTTTTAAAAAAATCTGTGATAAAGATAATAAGCTAGCCTTATGAAGAAGAAAAAATATTTCATCTGAGACAGAAGACACACACACACAAATACAGATAAATACAGAGAAAAAGGAAACGGAGGGATCCCAGGATAGACTTGGTTTCAGTAAAATGAGAGTAGAATAATTAGGTAGGGGTGAGGGCTGGGAGTGTAAAGGAGGTAGTCCTACTGGACATTCAAAAGAGATACTTATTTTGAGAATAAGGACACCAGAATTTTTCAAAGTCACAGAGAAAAAAAAAGAAGCATCTATTATGTACTAGTGGGTATATATATGCTTCACAAAAAAATTATCTCAGTAAACCACAAGATGTGAGGCAAGTCGGAAAACATATACAGCAAAATTTTGCTAAAAGTAACAATTTTGTAAAAATTTACTGGTAAGTCAGAGAAGAATAAGTATCACACGATTTCACTCATTTGTGGAATAAAATGAACAACATAAACTGATGAACAAAAATAGATCCAGAGACATAGAAGCATTGTACAGACCCTCAAATATCAGAGGGAAGGCAGGGGAGGATAGGCGGTAAGGGAAACATGGGGATAAGAGATCAACCAAAGAATTTGTATGCATAAAAGCATAACCAATGGACACAGATAATGGGGGGAGGGGAGTGATGAAAGCTGGGGGACAGGAACAGGCTGGGAGAGGACAATAGGGGATAGGGGACCTATGTAATACTTTCAATTATTATTTAAAAAACAAAAACAGCACGTTATGAGAAAGATATATTGAATAAGAAGAATTTGTTCCCCACCAAATAGCACAGTCATCTCAATAGGCTCAAATATTTGCCAAAACTTTCCAGAAGATTTCAGAGATGGATTTGGATATAGATACATATACTATAAATGACTTTGAAATTCAATGAACAGGAGAAAAATAACTCCATTGACCAGGATTTGCTCAAACTTTGTTCTAGGGAGTGAGAAATACAAGTTAACATTAAATGTAGGCTATGTGAGTCAGGGCTAATAAACGAGGGCAGAAGAAGAAAGCAATGAGGAAAAGTACTTCTACTAAGCATGTGTATAAAGAATAAAATTAAAAACACTTACTTCATCTCCAGAACCTCCTCTAAGTGTTTCCTTCTTTCTGCCCGAAGATTGGTTAAATGAGTTTCCTTTTCTGCCAGAGATTGTTGAGTAGAGGACAGTTTTGCTTTCATGGACTCAAGTTCCTGCTTTACCTTCTCCATGGCCATCAGTAACTCCTCTACCTGTGATAAATATGGAAAAAAGAAAAACTGATTCTCTTGATCAGTTACAGTCAGAGGACTGGGCACTGGGCAATTTCAGGGCCCACAAAATTGAATACATACATACATAAAAACTTCTGTACTCTTCTGGGTCATACACACACACACACACACACACACACACACACTCTAGAGGCCCAGTGCATGAAATTTGTGCATGGGTATGGTCCTTAGTGGCCACTGGCCAGGGCTTCCCTTTCCCCAGCTGCCTGCTCTGCCACACTCTGGTGGTCAGCACACATCTAACTCTCGGTCAGTCAAACTCCCACCTATGGAGCAATTTGCATATTAGCCTTTTATTATATAGGATATATGGCAAATAATGAATAAATCTCTGATCATCCCTCCACTATAATTATTTCCTATTTCAGCCAGAAAGAATTGCATTTTCTTTTTGATAAATGCAAGGCCATATAAGTTCAGGGAGGGACTGTCTGTCATAGATAATCCCTTTCAAGGAACTTATTTAGAAATTCCCTGGAAATTTCCATGGAAATAAGAATATAATACAGATAAAGATATAAAGAACAAAATCATATATATATATATATATATATATATATATATGTGTATATGTATATGTGTGTGTATGTGTGTGTGTGTGTGTGTGTGTATATATGTGTATATATATATATATGTGTGTGTGTGTGTGTGTGTGTGTATATATATATATATATATATATATATATATATATATATAAAAGCCTAATATGCAAAGTGACTCCTTGGGAGTTTGAATGACTTGAGAGTTTGATCACTTGCTATGACATGCGCTGATCATCACAGGGCAGCACAGAACGAAGGAAGGCTCCAGCCAGCAGCCAGGGAAGGGAGGCCCCAGCTGGCAGCCACTAGGGACCCTACCCTTGCATGAATTTTGTACACTGGGCCTCCAGTAATAAATATTTATAGAAGAACTTGACCAATAACAGTTTTAGTATAAACATAAATGATTTTTGTTTTACACTATTAAAAAGAATTTCTTTTGAAAGAAACAGCTAGAATACCATCAGGCAAGGCAGAAGTAGAGTTTTTTCAAGAAAGGCAGGAATAATACATAGGATATTCAGCTAGAGAGGAGACAGAATGCTTTAAAAAGACCTGAAAATATACTCAGGAGGAGATGACAGAATGCTGAACCATGAAAAACTATGAGCTACATGTGTACCTTACAGTAATTTCCACTTACTCTGGGTAGTCCCAAATCAAATTTAAATAAACATGTCCATTTTAATTCAGAAACAGAAAATATGCTAATAAAATACATTATTGCCAAAAACTAACTTTAACTAGGTAATCCATCAGCCAACTGCACCAATCACGAGAGTTTGTCAGGTTGCTGCTTGCCAAGAAATAATGTAGGTGACAATAAACCTTTACAGAGGTAGAGTTGAGTGAAGGCAGAGACAGGGGATCTGCCAGCCATTGACTCCTCCATAATATCAATTTGTGTGACAGTAAAACTGAGAGCATCTGGAGATAAAACTGCAGTATAACAAATCAGAGTTGTTAACAGACCCCTATAGTGCCTCAAACCTAAGCAAGTCTCCATGTTGATTGGTAATAGCTGCTAAACAATGGTAACAGATACATTTTGGATTTTGCTTCTTTGTGTATCTTTTCAGAAGTCATCAAGTTAATGTCCTCAGCTAAAACATCTTCAGTCCCAGTTGCTGTCAGAATATATATTACATAGATCTCATATATATGCTACCTTTACATAAACATATATCACTGTCTGCCTTTTTGAAAACTGCCAATAAAGATTCTGTTTCATAAGTTTAATTCATGTAAAGTATTATCTAAAACGGAATTGAACTGATATACCAAGGTATGCTCTTATAACACAAAATCAGTAATGAATAGCACCATTTATTCAAACTCAAATTAAGTGTGGGATATGTGCATCTTTTATAAACTTACCTTAAACACTAGGGGCCCAAAGCATGAAATTCATGCATGGGAAGAGGGTTCCCTACACTCGGCCTGCACTCTCTCCAATCTGGGACCCCTCAGGACATCTGGCTCCTAACTGCTCACCTGTCTGCCTGCCTGAACCCCCTAACTGCTCTCCCCTGCTGGCCTGATTCCCCTAACTGTTCTCCCCTGCAGGCCTGGGTCCCCCCAAATGCCCTTCCCTGCAGGCCTGGTCACCCCCAACTTCCCTCCTCTGCTGGCCTAGTCAACCCTAACTGCCCTCCCCTGCAGGTTTGATTGCCCCCAACTGCCCTCCCTTGCAGGCCTGGTCCCTCCTAACTACCCTACCCTGCTGGCCATTTGTGGTGGCCATCTTGTGTCCACATAGGGACAGGATCTTTGATTACATGGGGCAGCCATCTTGTATGTTGGAGTGATAGTCAGTCTGCATATTACTCTTTTATTAGATAGGATAGAGGCCGGGTGCATGGATGGGGGCCTGCTGGTTTTCCCTGAAGGGTGTCCCAGATCAGGGTGGTGATTCCCTTCGAGTATGGGGAAGCCTGGGCGAGGGGCCTGTGGTGGTTTGCAGGCTGGCCACACCCCCTGGCGACACAAGCAGAGGCCCTAGTATCTGGGATTTATTTATCTTCTATAAGGGAAACTTTGTAGCTTGGAGCGGAGCCAAGCCTCCTCATCACTCCATGGTGGCAGCCATTTCTGCTGGGATTTATTTAGCTTCTATAAATGAAACTTGGCAGCCTTAAGCAGAGGCCAAGACAGGCCAAGGCTGCAGAAGCTTGGCTTCCTCCATCACTGGAGGCAACCCTAGCTTCCTGCTCTCTCCAGCTCCGTGGCTGCTGCCATTTTTGTTGGGATTTATTTATCTTCTATAATTGAAACTTTGTAGCCTTGAGTGGAGGTCTGGGCCCACCTGGGTGTGTGGAAAGCTTGGCTTCCTCCATCACTGGGGAAACCCAAGCCTCGCTCTTGCCGCAGCCATCTTGGTTGGGGTTAATTTGCATACTCACTCCTGATTGGCTGGTGGGCGTGGTTTGTGGGCATGGTGGCATGATGGTTAATTTGCATATTACTCTTTTATTAGATGGGATGTGCACAAGCAAGCATGCATAAATAATTTATTCTTTCTTTCTATACAAAAGGAAATCCACTGTTTACATACTCAATATCTGAACTTTTTGGTAAATTTTTAATTGAAATACTACTTAATTACAGAAAAATATGTTTTTTACATATCTACAGTAAAAAAAGAGAAACATGCAAATAATAAATGTACAACATGAAGAAATTTCTCAAAACGAATATATCTATGTAATTAGTACAGACAAATAAACAGAACATTACTCAGTACCCCAGAAAGCTCCCTCATAACTCTTTTGTAGGTAGGGCAATTATTATTCTAACGAGAGGCCCAGTACACAGATTCATGTACCAGCAGAGTCCTTCGTCCTGGCCTGTGAGGATTGGGCCAAAACTGGCTCTCCAACATCCCCTGAGGAGTCCCAGATTGTGAGAGGGCGGTTCTCGAGTGACGCACCCTGCAATCAGCCTCCCTCCTCTCTGCTCCCAGGTGTGTGACCCAAGAACTGCAGCTGCCAAGTCACCACAGCTCAGCAACTCCTGCATTGAGCATCTGTCCCATGGTGGTCAGTGTGCATCATGCTACCAGTTGCAGCGTCTGCCCCCTGGTGGACATTGCATGTCATAGCTACTGGTCAGTTAGATGGCCTTATATTCGCTTAGGCTTTTATATATATAGATATGCTGTTAGTTTTGTTTATTTGTTTTAACTTAATACAAATGAAATCACATAGTATATAATTCTTTTCACTCATGTCTATGAGATTCATCCATGTTATTTCCCTCTAAGACCAGGACCAAGAATTACAGTTTTATAATTTGTATAGCCACATGATAGTCTATTGTGTAAAGATAGCAAAACTTACTGAGGGTACTTTTCATAAATGGGAGTTTTTTATTTTAATGAAGTTTTTTATTTTAATTTTTTCCTTTACATCATTTAGAATTGCTGGCTTTTAGTTTTTTTAATGTTAATCTTTATCCAAGGTTATGTATCTCTTGATTTGAGGGGAGGGGAAGGAAGAGGGGGAGCAAGAGACAGAGACAGAGAGAGAGAGACTGAACGAACTACATGAGTAAGAGCCCTGACCAGGAATTGAACCCTCCAACTTTTGGGGTATAGGATGATGTTCCAACCAACTGTGCCACATCAGTCAGGGCTACATTCAGAGCTTTTTGTACACTAAAATAAAACAGAGTCTACTTCAAGGATATGAGGATATGCTATTCTTCTAAATCCTTTATTGGATTACATGTTTCACATTTATATTTACAATACATATACAACTGATTTTTTAGTATGGCGTAATGATCAAAATTCATTTTTACCAATATAGATATCCAAATCAATGAATTTTGATCATACATATACAACTGATTTTTTAGTATGGCATAATGATCAAAATTCATTTTTATCAATATAGATATCCAAATCAATGAATTTTGATCATACATATACAACTGATTTTTTAGTATGGCATAATGATCAAAATTCATTTTTATCAATATAGATATCCAAATCAATGAATTTTGATCATTACACCATACTAAAAAAATCAGTTGTATATGTATTATAAATCTAAATGTGAAACATGTAATCCAATAAAGGATTTAGAAGGATAGCATATCCTCATATCCTTGAAGTAGACTCTGTTTTATTTTAGTGTACAAAAAGCTCTGAATGTAGCCCTGACTGATGTGGCACAGTTGGTTGGAACATCATCCTATACCCCAAAAGTTGGAGGGTTCAATTCCTGGTCAGGGCTCTTACTCATGACTTAGCATTATACAAAAAGAAGAACTTCAACTGTCATGGTCAGAAGGTACTTTTGGCTTATTTGGCAAAACATCAGAAATTATTTAAAGAGTATTTACAAATTATAAAAAGCATAATTTAACAATGCTTTATATTGCACATAACCAACATTAAATTCCATTAATGAGCAATGTGAAATATTATATGCATACTAAAAAGGAATATGCATATATTCTAGAACCAAGAGCAACACATACCTCTGTTTACTTACTAACCATGAGCTCTGTTTATGTTAGTTACTCAAATGTAACCCCTAAATCCTCAATAATAGGCAATAACCATTCTTAATTTGTATTACTTATTCCCTTGCATTTCTTTATTTTTACCTCTGATGCATATATTCTAAAATAAATCACTACTTAGTTTTATCACTTTAAGGACACTGAAGAAATGGAATCTTCTTTCTTATTATGTTTTTCCATGCATCTAAAAAAGGTCCTACCATATGTGTATATTCCACAATCAAGAGCAAAACCACTCAGGAGATAAAAGCAGTGACTGCCAACAGCACTGAGTACACCACAGCACCCAGATTATGGTTTCCTACTGAACTGCATGAGCTTTTTGGAAAAATGACTGATTCCAGATTTGTGGCAAGAAATGTACAAAAGATGAACTTTGCACATTTTATGCCAGAAATTAGAAATAGGAATCATAATAACTAGGGATCAAGACACAGAAACACAGAATAATACATTATAAGAAAGAAAACTATAGATAAATAATACTCCTTAGGAATACAGAAGCAAGAAAATACTAGAAAACCAACTCCGGGAATTTATCTCAAGAATGCAAGGCTGTTTTAACATATAAAGTTCAATGTAATAAACTAGGTTAGAATATGGGACAACAATCACATAATCATCTCCAAAAATGAAGAAAAGAAATTGGCAATTTCTAACAACTTTTCAAGATAAAAGCACTCAAGTAACTAGAGATAGAGAAAAACTTCCTCAACCTATTAGAGAGACTCTATGAAAAACCCACAGCTAATATAATTTTTAATAATGAAAAATTGAATGCTTTCCCTCTCAGATTAGGACCAAGAACAAGATTAGAATGTCTGTTTGCATAACTTCTATTTAATATTGTACTAGAGATTATAGTAAAAAAAAAAAAGCCACACAAAAAATTAAAAGGTATCCACATTGGAAAGGAAGACAAAACATTCTCAAGTTGAAGATGACATAACCTTACATAAAAAAAAAACCTTAAAATGCACTAAGTAACTGTAACAAACAAGTACACAAAGGTTTAATTATATAAGACCACCATACAAAAATCAATTATATATACACTAGAGGCCTGGTGCATGAAATTCATGCATAAAGGAGGGTGTTCATCAGCCCAGCCTACACCCTCTCTAATCTGGGACCCCTAGAGGGATGTCCGACCGCCTGTTTAGGCCTGATCCCAGTGGCCTAAACAGGCGGTCGGACATCCCTCTCACAATCCAGGACTGCTCTCAACTGCTCGCCTAACTCTGCCTGATTGTCCCTAACCACTTCTGCCTGCCAGTCTGAGCACCCCTTAATCACTTCCCTGCTGGCCTGATCGATACCTAAGTGCTCCTGGCCGGCCTGATTACCCCTAACTGCCCTTCCCTGCAAGTCTGGTCATCCTCAACTTCCCCTCCCTGCAGGCCTGGTCACCCCTAACTGCCCTCCCCAGCAGGCCTGGTCTCCTCTAACTTCCCTCCTCTGCTGGCCTGGTCACCCCTAACTGCCCCTCCCTGCTAGTCTGATCATCCATAACTGCCTTCCCCTGCAGTCCTGTTCCTCCCCACCCCCAACTGCCCTACCCTGCAGGCCTGGTCTCCCCGAACTGCCATCCCCTGCAGGCCTGGGTCACCTCCAACTGTCCTCCACTAGAGAGGACTAGAGGCCCAATACACAAAATTCATGCAAGAGAAGGCCTTCGCAGCCACTGTGGCTGCCTGGATCCCTCTCTGGGTTCCTCCCTTGCAATTGCGGTGGCTGCCTCAATCCCACGGCTGCAGCCCCAGCTTTGTCCTAGAAGGACATCTGGCAAGATGTCTGGTATAATTAGCATATTGCACTTTTATTATTATCCTATTTAATAAAATAGTAATATGCAAATTGACTATTGCCCAATGACACAATATGGCCATCCCCATATGGTTAAAGAAGGCTGCCCTCAAGTGGACACAAGATGGCCACCACAAGATGGCCTGCAGGGGAAGGCTGTTGTGGGAAGTTAGGGGTGACCAGGCCAGCAAGGGAGGGCAGTTGAAGGGACACAAGCTTGCAGGGGAGGGCAGTTGGGGGGGCCAGGCCATCATGGGAGGGCAGTGAGGGGCAATTTGGCTAACAGATGATCAGCTGGGGCAATCAGGAAGGCAAGCAGGAGAGCAGTTGGGAACCAGCAGTCCTGGATTGTGAGAGGGATGTCCCGGATTGAAAAGGGTTCAGGCTGGGCTGAGGGACACATCCCTGTGCATGAATTTCATGCATTGGGCCTCTAGTTGACTATAAAGGCATAGATTTATTTCTGGTCTTTCTATTCTCTTCCCTTAATCTATTACAATTTCTTGTAGCAATATTTTTCTGATATATCTCCTCAGGCAAGGGAAACAAAAGAAAAAATAAGCAAATGGGACTATTACCAAACTAAAATATTTTTGCATAGCAAAGGAAACCATCAACAAAATAAAAAGACAACCCACTGAATGGGAGAACATATTCAACAATGATATATCTGAAAAGAAATCCATATCCAAAATCTATAAAGAATTTATAAAATGCAACACCAAAGAAAAAACCCACACTATAAAAAAATGGGCAAAGAACATGATTAGACAATTCTTCAAAGAGGATATTCAGATGTCCAACAGACATATGAAAAGATGCTCAATGATACTAAGTCAGCATAGAAATGCAAATTAAAACTGCAATGATATATCACTTCACACCTGTCAGAATGGCTATCATCAGCAAGTCAACAAACTAGTATTGGCAAGAATGTGGAGAAAAGGGAACACTTGTGCATTGTTGGTAGGAATGCAGATTGGTGCAGCTGCTATGGAAAGCAGTGCAGAGTTAAATTCAAAAATTAAAAATGCAATTCCTTATGACTCAGCAATTCCACTTCTGGAAATATATCCAAATAAACCAGAAACACTAATTCGATAAAACATGCACTTCTGTGTTTATTACAAGCATTATGTACAATAGCCAAGATATGGAAGCAGCCCAAATGTCCATCAGTAGATGAACAGATAAAAAACAAACCTGTGGTACATTTATAAAATGGAATACTATGTGGCCATTAAAAAGGGAAATCTTACCTTTGATACAGCACAGACAGAACTGAAGAGCTTATGCTAAGTGAAATAAACTAGTCAGATAAAGACAAGTATGATTTCACCCATATTTGGAATCTAATAAACTAACAAGCAGATTCATAGATAGAGAGCAGGCTGAGAGCTGCTAGGGATGGAGGAAGCTGGGTAGGTGTGGTATGAAAGGATTAAGCAAAAAAAGGCAGAAAGAAAAAACTTATGGACATGGACAATAGTGAGGTGACTATGGGGAGGTCTTGGAGGGGTGGAAATGGTGACTGAAGGACACTTGACTTGGGGTGGTGAATACACAATACAAATTGTGTGTTTTAAAATTGTGCTCTGAAACCCTTGTTAACCAGTGTCACCTCATTAAATTCAATATAAAGGAAAAAACAGCATCAAAAAGAAGGAAATACCTAAGTATAAATTTAACAAAAGAAATGCAATATATACAGACTGGAGATTAAAATATATTTTGAAAGAAATTAAAGAACATTTACATAAATGAAAAGACATCATGTTCATGAATCAAAAGGCTTAATATTGGTAAGATTGCAATACTCCTCAAATCCATCTATGAGTTCAACATTATCCCTATAAATCCTCTGGCTGTCCTTTGTTTTGTTTTTGCAGAAATTGACAAGCTGATCCTAAAATTCATATGGGAATAAAAAGAAGCCAGAATAATATAAATAACCTTTAAAAAGGAAAATAAAGTTGAAGAACTCATACTTCTCAACTTTAAAATAGAATACAAAGCTTTGGGCTAGTAGTGGCATAAGGATGACAAAGAGATCAAGAGAAAAAAAATGAGAGTCCCAAAATAACTTTTCTGATTAACTGTTTTGTTGTTGTTGTTGTGTTGTTGTTGTTGTTGTTGTTGTTTTGAGAAAAGTGTTAAGGCAGTACAGGGAGAAAAGACTATGTTTTTGAACAAAAGATGCCTCTCCCCTCACATTTTAAATTCCACATGACACTGAATTCTTGATAAAAGAAGTTGTTCTATACAATATTCCACATTTTAGATTCAACTGACTTTTCTTTTTATGATGCTATTTATGCTACTCTTCTTTCCCTCGTGCTTCCTATAAACTGAAACTTGTATCTATAGAATTCATTTGATTTGGGCATGGGTATGTGTGAGTGTGTGGGTGTGTGTGTCTTTCTGACAACAGTACTCCATAGGTGAGGCTGTGTAGTTCATGAAACATCACACAAATACACACACAGAGGTGTCTGTCATACTTTGAGCAATAGTAGGTTCAAATGGAAAGAGACTTTGAGCAATAGTAGGTTCAAATGGCAAGAGCCTGATTTCTTTATTATAAATTTTTCAATCTCTTACCAAATTCTTTTATCATTTCAATAATATTCAGTGAAGTTAAACATATTTCATTTGTTTAGGGACCAGTGTATTTCTCCCTTGAAACTCTCAGTCAAATCTCTGTACACCAATCCCCGCACCACCACTACTACCACTACCACCCCCTTGCCCCCCAAGCTTGTTTTTTCTTGTCCTTGTTGATTTGGAGGAGTTTTAAACATATAAATGAGCATATATTATAGATAACAACCTTTCATCAATTATATGTGTAGCAAATCTCTTCCAGTTTGTGGCTTATGTGTTCATTTCATTATGGTGTCTTTTTTTTTTTAATCTATTTTTAAAAAGCTTATTTAGCTTATTTTAGAGAGAAGAAGGGAGATAAGGAGGAAGGAAGGGAAGGTTGGGGGAGGTAAAGAAATTAATTTGTTGTTCCCCTCATTTATGAATTCACTGATTGATTCTTATACATGCCTTGACTAGGAATCAAACCCACAACCTTGGTGTAGTGGGGTAACGCTCTAATCAACTGAGCTACTTGGCCAGGGCTTCATTATGATGTCTTTTGATTATCTGAAATATCTTAAATTATTAATTAAGCATTTATTTTAGGATTTATAACTTTTACATCCTGTTTAAGAAATCCTTTCCTATATTATACTTTATTAATGATATTTCTAACTTTATATTGCCTTCAATAGTAGAATGAAATAGTGTCCCAATTATTCATTCCTCTATAGCAATAGTTTATGTCCACATCACTGCCATAGCTTCATGATGGACAAAGTACATTTCCTTGCCCCTAGATTTTGGCTTAGCTATGTGATTTGCTTTTGGCAATAGGATGTTAGCAGATCAGGCACAAGATGAGGCTTGCAATATGTGTGATTAAAATGTATTTCTACCATTGGAAAACAAACAAACAAATAAACAAAAACCCCACAATGTACTGAGTAGCTGTTGCCTCTCAGCTGGGTCCTAGAATGAGCCATGAGGACCACAGCTACCCTAGTCAGCAACTAAAGCGGAGCCAACCATGTTAACCCTCCAATATACATTATTGAGAAAAAAAAATTTTATTATTATATGTGTACTAGTGACCCAATGCACAAAATTCGTGCACATTAAAAGGGAATGAAAGGAAATATAATATTGCTATTTGCCCTTTCTTTATAATGAAAATGTCAAAGATGAAAGAAAATTAGCAAAATGTATACGAAAATCTTCCTTCTGTCAGAATCTGGGGTACACCACAGGAACCAGAGTTAAATCCCCGCCCACCCACGTGTGCCTTAAAACCATGCAAGACTCAGACCTTGCTGGCTGCACCCCCATTGGACTAGATCCAGGCCCAGCCAGCGCCACCCCCACCAAGCCCCACCTGTGCCAGGGGGCATGGCCTCAGATCCCCTGGCACAGCACTGGGGCTGGGTATGCGGTCTGAGGTCCCCTGGACTGGGCTGGGGGGTGTGTGTGGCTTGAGGTCCTCTGTCAAGCCCCATATGGTGGGAGGTACAGCCTCAAGGTCCCCCGTCAAGCCCATGTCAGGGAGCACAGCCTCAGGGGACATGGCCTCAGGTCCTGTGGGCCAGCACTGGGGCGGAGGGTGCAGCCTGAGGTCCCCGTCAAGCCCTTCTGGGCAGGGTCGGAGCCTGAGGTCTTCTGGCCCGGCACCAGGGCAGAGGGTATGGCCTAAGGTAACCCAGCCAGGATCTGGGGTGGGGGGCACAGCCTCAGGTCCCTGCAGATTGATCCTTAAGGCTCATTACAGGAACTGGGCCTCTGCTGTGGGCTTAGTCATCTTGTGTTACGGAATCCCTGCCTCCACTGTGGGTGCAGCCATCTTGTTATCGTGCAATTGTCAATTTGCATATTCCCTCTTTTTAGATAGGATCAGTAAGGGTTCTCCAGTGAAACAGAATTGGTAGGATATAGAATATAGAATATAGTGTCTGTGTGTGTGTATATGTGTGTATATATATATATGTATGTGTGTGTGTGTGTGTGTGTGTGTATGTACGTGTATTCATGCATATACTGTATTGAAGATATATCCTTTTGATTCTATTTCTCCAGAAAATCTTGACCAACTCAAAAATATATTAATGTTATATTTAATAATATAATTTATAATATTAATATACCATACTATATTAATATATATAAAATACACTAGGAAATATAATTTATAAGGAATTGGTTTATATGATTACGGAGGTTGACAAGTGTCAATGTCCACAGAGTAAGGAGGCAAGCTGGAAACCCAAGAGAGTCGATGGTGTCATTCCAGTCCAAAGGCTGGCAGGCTCAAGACCCAGGAAGAGCCAACGTTTCAGGTCCAGTCCAAAGGCAGGCAAAAACTGGTATCCCAGTTTGAACAGAATCAAGCAGGATTTATTCTTATTTGGGAGAGGGGGATCTTTTTTGTCCTATGCAGGTCTTCAACTGACTGAAGAATGAATAAAACAGGATGAGAGCTACCCACTTTAGGAAGGGTGATTGCTTTACTCAAGTCTTTGGATTTCAATGTTAATCTCATCCAAAGACATGCTCACAAAAACATCCAGAAGAGAGTTCAACTAGACCAGTGGTTGGCAAACTCATTAGTCAACAGAGCCAAATATCAACAGTACAACGATTGAAATTTCCTTGAGAGCCAAAAACCAACTTCTGCACATGGGCCATGAAGTTTCAATCGCACTGTATGTGAGCGCCCACACATGGTATTTTGTGGAAGAGCCACACTCAAGGGGTCAAAGAGCCACATGTAGCTCGAGAGTCACAGTTTGCCAACAACTGAACTAGATAACTGGGCACCTGTGCGGTCAAGTCAAGTTGAAAATAAAATTAATCATCACATTATGCTGTTATTTTGGGACTGTCTGTAATACAATGCCTGAGAAATGTTCAAAGAGTTTTAAAGTATTATATTTCACATATAGTATGAAATGGTGTGAGGTAGAGGTACAATGTCAGTTTTTCCTATAGGAATATTTAATGTCTCTATATCATTTATTAAAAATCCATTCTATCTTCACCTTTGAGATATTATCAAGTATATTTCTGTGCTTTCTCTTATGGTCTACTGGTTTAACTATTCCTGCACCAAAATTACATTGCATTAATTGTTATAGCTTATAAGGCTTGATATCTAAGATGCTCTTTAAAAAAGCATCTTAGCTATTCTTGAATTGCTATAAAAAATATTAGTCTACATGTTCCAGGCACTGTCAGCCTAACACCAGGAATGCTCAGTGCCAACTCAATGCAAATAAACCTCTCCACTAATAGATACAGGGTAATATAAGATTGTTGGTAGAGTATTAAATTTGACACAAAAGAGTTATCAAGCTTACAGATTAATTTAAATTGGCGAAGTGAAATAAGTGAACACTCAAGAAAATTTAAGTGTACTGGACAAAAAGCTGTTTCTAACGTATTAATTAAATTTCTATTGATAGCTCATCTCATGGTATAATTGTTTAATATGTAATGAGCAGAATGTAGGCATATTTGTGTGCAAAAAGTTAAAATTTAAAGTTATCAAGATTGCATTAAAAAAATTTACCAAATTCCCTATCAAAAAAAAAAAAAAAGGAAGGGGGAGTAGGATAATAGCATGTAAAGGAAAAAAAAATATCTGGTAAGTAAAATACATTTAGAAAATTTTCACTTTAGAAAATTAATTTTAATTTATAATGCTAACAGCAAGACACCCATGAAAAACACACATGGTGTCAAAATAAGCCAAAGGAAAAGTGGATAGGCAAAATTAAAAGGACCCCAAGTCAACTTTATAGAAAAGATTCCTGTATTAACTCTTGGTCAAGAATATGTTTATATACTTCCAGAAAACAACTCCAAGACCAAGTGGACTCCTTCAACAGAGAGGAACTGACAGGTCTGCGCCAAACACTAAGGCAAGAGGAGAAACAGTCCAAAGATGGAAGACGCTGATGACGCCTTACCATGTGAACAGTTAGCAGCTGAGCACCGCTACAGGATGCCCAGGACCAAACCAGCATCACCACCATCTGTCATCCAGATACACTGATGACATGTACACATAAGTAACTGTCTGACATTGAAACTGGAACTCAAAGCTATAGGACATTGAAATTGAGACTCAATCATTTTTCTTTTGCTCTGGTGGGTTTATTTCTAGCCTACAGGGGTAAGATGTTTTTAAAGACAAGGGGGTGGAGGGGAGGAAGCAGATGCAGAAGCAAAGAAGCAATGAATGGACTGTTGTGCTACAGTGGGAAGGCAGGGAAAGTTGGGGAGGAGGAGCCTATAGGAGATCAACGGAAGGACTTATATGCATGTGTGTGTAGGTATAGCCAGTGGAGACAAGGCAATGAGGGAAGGCAGGGTAGGGGGTGGAAAGGGGGAATGGGTGAGGGCATGTACTGGGGGGTGGGGAGGACAATAGGGGGGAAAATAGATAAATAAATAAATAAATAAATAAATAAATAAATAAAAGAAAAAGAAAAAGAAAAAAGAAAAGAAATATAATTAGGACTTTAATATCTTTCAAAAAGTTGTATAATTTTCTTCATAAATATCTCAAATACTCTAATGAAATTTATTCTCAGGCACTTAATTGCTTTTTAAGTTATAGGAAACTAGAGTCGCAGTACAGGAATTTGTGCATGGTTGAGGTCTGGCTGGCCCGGCCCCAATCAGGAGGAGGAGATGGCAGGAAGTTGGCCAGGCCAGCTGGAGGGAGGGGCTGTGGGCGATTAGCTGGCAGGCCACTGTCCCAAATGGGGTGAGGGGGCCGATTGGGGACAGGGCTGGCCATGGGGAGGGGTTGTGGGCAAGCAGGCCCCATCCCCAAAAAGGGTGCGACCTATTGCGGGTCAACAGTCAGGGAAGAGGCTATGGGACACTGGTTAACCAGCTCCATCCCCGAATGGTGTGGGGAGGGGCTGATCAGGGATGGAGGGTCCGTGGACTGATGGGGTTGGTGGGGACTGATCGAGGTGGGGTCAGCTGTGGGGAGAGGCTGTGGGTGGTAGGCTGGCCAACCCTGCCCCTGAGTGGGGTGGTGGGAGCCCATCTGGGGCATATCCAACCAGGGCATGGGTGGTTGTCTGGTCAGCCCTGCCCCTGATGGGGTGTGGGGGCGGATCTGGGGTGGAGCCCTGTGGAAAGAGGGGCTGCAGGAGGTTGGCGATTAGAGTGGGGCTGACTGGCATGAGGGGCTGTGAGTTGATCAGCATGGTGGATCCCATCAAGGGCGGGCCCAGCCAGGAGAAGGGGCTGCATGAAGTTGGCCGGCTGGCCCCACTCCTGATCAGGCTGGTTCACTGGGCACAATGGGCATCATAGCCACCAGTTGTTCCGGTTGTTCTAGTCACTGGTTTTTTATATATATAAATAGTATCATTTAAAAAAAAATATGTTTGGTACAGTTTATAGAAATGCAACTGACTTCTGTATACTGATACTGTGTCCAGTAACCTTCTTAAATGATCTTGGTTACCTTCTAGAGGCCCGGTGCATGAAATTCATGCATGGGGGGGTTTTGTCCCTTAGCTCAGCCTGCACCATCTCCAAACTGGAACCCCTCGAGAAATGCCCAACTGACCACTCACAATCCAAGACTGCTGTCTCCCAACTGTTTGCCCACCTGCCTGCCTGATTGCCCCTAACTGCTTCTGCCTAATAGCCTGATCATCCCCTAACCACTCCCCTGTCACCCCCTAACTGCTCTTCCCCTGCTGGCCTGGTCCTCCCCAACTGCCCTCTCCTGCAGGCCTGGTTGCTCCCAATTGTCCTCTCCTGCAGGCCTTGTTCCTCCCAACTGACCCCCCCTCTTACTGGCCTGGTCATCCTTAACTGCTCTCCCCTGCCAGCCCAGTCACCTCTAACTGCCCTACCCTGCTGGTCTGGTTGCCCCTAACTGCTCTTCCCTGCTGACCTGGTCCCTCCCTACTACCTTCTCCTGAATGCCTGTTCCCCCCCTGCCCCCATCCTCTCCTGCAAGCCTGGTCTCCCACAAATGCCCTCCTCTGCTGGCCCAGCCACTCCTAACTGCCATCCCCTGCAGGCTTGATTTCCTCCAACTGCCCTCCCTTGCAGGCCTGATCACCCACAACTGCCCTCCCCCGCTGGCCATCTTATGGTGGCCATCTTGTGTCCACATGGAGGCGGCCATCTTGTGTGGTGGAGTGACAGTTAATTTGCATATTATCCTTTTATTAGATAGGATACATTTTTTATTTACTATATAGATAACCATATTTTATCTGAAGGATAGTTTTTTCTCTTTCCTTCCAATCCTTATAAATATTAATTTCTTTTACTTGCCTTATTGCACAGCTCAGAATGATGACAGGATACACTCTGTTCTGTGGCTGATTAAAAAAAATTTTTTTAAGTTTTTTTCATAAATAAGTAGTTCATCAAGTTAAGGAAACTCTTTCTATTGCTAGCTAGATAAGTTTTTAAACTAAAAATTAAATTTTATTCATTTCTTGAAATGGTCTCATGACTTTTATTATCTTTTAATATGGTAGACTACAGTAATTAGGTTTCTAATGATACCAGTCTTAAAATCCTGAGATAAACTAAACTTCTTCAAGAATATTTTTCTTTTTCACATACACTAATTTTTGATGGATAGTATTTTGTTTAGAAATTTCATAGTTGAGACAGTCCTAAAATCCTTTCCTCTATTAACTTGTTAAGTTTTGATATGAAGTTATGTTACCCTTGTAGGATATACTGGTGATTACTTGTTCCCTCTTTTTTATTTTCTGAAACTGTTTCTGTTAGACTGAAATGACTTGCTCCTTATACATTTACTAGAGGCCTGGTGCACAAAATTCATGCGTGGTCATCTCAGCCAATCCTGTACCTTCTCCAATCAGGGACTCCTTGGCTGGACCGTTGATTAAAAATCGCTCAACTGCCTGCTGCATGGTGACCCCTAACTGCCCGCCTACCACCACCCTTCCCCTTCTCCCCCCGCTGCCGGCCTGACAGCCTCTCACTGTCTCTGTGTGCTGGCCTTATCACTCCTAAATGCCCCCCTGCCTACCTGGTTGCCCCTCAATACCCCC
>PVJN01016952.1:17648-41656 GCA_004026805.1 Lasiurus borealis | reverse complement strand
GGTTTGTGTTCTCCGTCACCTCAAAGCAGCGCCGGAACAGGTGCTTGATGTACAGCTTTTTAAAATTAGAAATCACCTCCTGATCCATGGGCTGCAGGATAGGAGTGGTGTTGGGAGGTAGGTAGACAACCTTTATAAACTTGAACTCTTCGAGGAGTTCATCTTCGAGGTTCGGTGGGTGAGCAGGAGCATTGTCGAGAACGAGGAGGGCTTGCATAATTAGGTTGTTTTCCTGTAGATATTTCTTAACAAAAGGGCCGAAAACCAGGTTTACCCACTCCACAAAGAACTGCCTGGTGACCCATGCCTTTGGGTTTGCCCTTCACATAACTTGCAGTTTATCTTTTAAAATCTTATGGACTTAAAGATTCTGGGGTTTTCCAAATGGTATATGAGCAGAAGCTTGATCTTGCAGTCGCCACTCACATTGGCGCACAATGCGAGAGTTAGCCTATCCTTCATGGGTTTGTGGCCTGGCATCGCCTTCTCCTCTGCCATTATATAAGTCCTATTTGGCTGCTTCTTCCAGAAAAGCCCTGTCTCGTCACAGTTGAAGACTTGCTGTGGGATATATCCTTTGGCTTCTATCAGTTCGGAAAAAGTTTTGAGGTAATCCTCAGCTGCCTTCACATCTCAACTTGCTGCCTCACCATGCCTGAAGATGGAGTGAATGCCGGACCTTTTCCTGAAGTTATCAAACCAGCCTCGACTGGCTTTAAATGAGTCTTTCGATGCTTCGTCCGTGGAAGTGCGTGGGGTCTGCTCCAGCAAATCACCATAAATCACTCGCGCCTTCTCGCATATGATGCCCTGTTAATGTATCTCCTTTAAGCTGCTTCTCCGTCACCCACACCATCAGTAGATTCTCCATCTTTTCATGGAGAGAGCTATGGAGCTTAGAAATTATTCTAACACCCTTAGCTGGCATTACACCCTTTATTGACTCCTTCCGTTTAAGCACAGTGCATATCCTTCAAGTACTATGCCATATTGCCTCACCAAGTCAGCCACTCGCATACCTTGCTCATATTTTTCTATAATTTCATGCTTTAACTCAATAGACATCATCCTCTTCTGAGCACTGACCTTTCCACTTGCTTTCTTCGGACCCATGGTTATAAAAAGAAATGTGATAAAGTATGTAAATGTGCAAAAGATGCTTTGACAACGAGGTAAATAAGCACACTGACTGAGGCGTGGGAAACTATGAGATGCTCGAGTTGCGGAAAACTGGTGGGTTGTGTGCAGCTGGCTGATCCGCGAGAATACTCCTATCTCAAATTTTGCTCGTATTTCAAAGCAAAAAATTCCTCGCTCAATGGCTCGTATCTCAAAAATCTTGTATGTTAGGGCACTCGTATCTGGAGGTACCACTGTAGAAGGACAGAGAGGGGCTCACAGAGACCCAGAGGAGCTGCAAAAAGCTGAGGAACAGAGACACGCAAGTGGAGAGAGCGGGTGTCGCAGTACCTGGCTGGTTCTCTCTGGCAGGAGACTCCCAACGGCATTGAACCCCTTATCCTGCGATACTAAACCCCAGGTCCAGCCGACACTGATATGGAGGAAGTTTGGACTGTGAAAAGGGAGAAGTGCATGGAAATTTGGGGGAGTCGCAGGAGGGCAGAAGTCGGGCGGCACACACAGCACTACGCGCAGAAGACCAACTGCTGATTGTGCCACTGGCTTTCACAAGAGGGTGGGAGACAAAGCATCCCAACTAACTCTGCTAAACCCCAGATTCAGGTGAAACCCTGAGGACCCAGATTCATATGGTCCCAGAGCGCAGGGAGCTGGAAAGGCAGCAGTCTAGAGGCACTGAGAGAGAGAGAGAGAGAGAGAGAGAGAGAGAGAGAGAGAGAGAGAGAGAAAGAGAGAGAGAGAGAGAGAGAACACACACAGGGACCACTCCAGCGATTACCCAGTCACGTGAGACTCGGGGGCCATGGAGGGCAGGGCCGACTGGAAGGCAAGGCAGTCCCTTAAGCCCTGAGACTCCACCCATCCCAAGCTCAACAGAGAGGCTTTTGCAGTTTTGCAAGTCTGATATCATAAGGCTGAATCCAACACAGAAGTTCTCCCGGCATAGTGAAAATGCCCAGGCAAGGGAAGAGATCACAAACAAAAGAAATGGAGGAAAACAAATGACTGTATATGGAGTTCAAAACCACGCTTATAAGGTTTTTCAAGAATATCCTAGAAAAGTTGGATAGTCAGCGAGACACAAGAGGAGATGAAAAAGAACCAACCTCTGCCTGATTGCCTCTAAGCGCTTCTGCCTGCCAGCCTAATCACCCAGTAATCATTCCCCTGCCAGCCTGATGGATGCCTAACTACTCCCTGCTGGCCCAATTGCCCCTAACTGCCTTCCCATGCTATCCTGGTCACCCCTAACTGCCCTCCTCTGCTGGCCTAGTTGCCCCTAACTTCCCTCCCCTGCCAGCCTGGCCACCCCCAACTGCCCTCCCTTACAGGCTTGGCCACCCCCTAACTGCCCTTCCCTGCAGGCCTGATCCCCCACAACTTCCCTCCCCTGCAGGCCTGGTCCTCCCAACTGCTCCCCCCTTAGGTCTTCCCCCCCTTGACTACCCTTTACTGCAGTCCTGATCCCCTCTAACTGCCCTCCCCTACTAACCTGATCTCCCCCAACTGCCCTCCCCTGCAGGGCTGGTCCCCCCCAACTATCTTCCACTGCATACCGGCTTCCCCCCAAAAAACTGCCCTCCTCTGCTGGCCTGGTCACCCCTCACCCCTTTCCCCCTGAGAGTTATCGGTCCACTGCCTTGCATAACAATTTCAAAACTACAACTAAAAGACAAAAAGGACATCATCCAGAACCACAGGAAAGCTGGCTGAGTGGAAATTCTACAACTAGAAGGAAAGAAAGGGGCTCACAGAGACTCAGAAGAGCTGCAAATGGCTGAGGTATGAAGACACATGTGCAGAGAGTAAGGGTGGCTAAGTGCCTGGCTGGCTTTCTCTGGTGGGAGGGAGAAAGAAGCTCCCAACTGCACTGAACCCCAGTTCCGACTGCACTGAACTCCAATTCTGGGGGACACTCTGTGGACCCAGGCTCATACAGGGAGAGTCTGGACTGTCAGATAGAGAGAAAGGCACACAGAAACTCGGGAGAGCTGTGAAAGGCAGAGGTAAGGAGGCATACGTGCATGCAAGTGTGCAAAGACAGGATGGACTGCTGAGTGTGCAGCTGGCTTTCTCCAGCTGGAGGGAACTAGAGGCTCCCAATTGCGCTGAACTCCAGTTCCAGGCAAGAATCTGGGAACCCAGATTCATTGGGGGAGAAACTGGACTGTCTGGTAGCAGGTGAGACCCAAGGACAGCTTTTTCTCAGAAGTGTTTGCAGCAATTGCTGAAGGACACTGAGATCCAGAGGCCTCGTGGGGTGGGGCTGACAGGAAACCAAGACTGTCTGCTCAGCTCTGAGACTGCCCCATCCAAGCTGAGCACAGAGGCTTTTGCAATTTTGCAAGACTTGTCCCATAAGTCTGTATCCAGCACAGAAGTTCTCCCAGCATAGACACAGCTGATCCTCATTGTCAACTGGCCTGGAGGTCAATTTCTCCCAGTGATTCCAACAGCAATCAAGACTTACCTACAACAAGGCTCTACACACAGTCCACAAAAGGGTGCACCAAGAGTGTCCATCTCAGGTAACTGGGGAGGCGGAGTTACTGAGCCATATAGAATACCTAGCACACAAAGCTACTCTACCAACTCAGGGAAGCAGCGAAAATGTGGAGACAAAGAAACAGAACACAAACGAAAGAAGTGGAGGAAAACAAATGACTGGATATAGAGTTCAAAACCACGGTTATAAGGTTTTTCATAAATTTAGCAAAACCCTTGAGGATCTGAAACAGGAACAACTAGAAATTAAACATACACTGACTGAAATAAAATATATTATACAGAGACCCAACAGCAGCCTAGAGGAACGCAAGAATCAAGTCAAAGATTTGAAATACAAAGAAGCCAAAAACACTCAACTGTAAAAGCAAGAAGAAAAAAGAATCCAAATATGTGAAGATAGTGTAAGGAGCCTCTGGAACAACTTCAAGTGTACCAACATCAGAATTATGGGGGTGCCAGAAGAAGAGAGAGAGCAAGATACTGAAAACCTACTTAAAGAAATAATGACTGAAAACTTCCCCGACCTGGTGAAAGAAATAGACTTACAAGTCCAGGAAGCATAAAGAACCTCAAAGAAAAGGAATCCAAAGAGAACCACACCAAGACACATCATAATTAAAATGCCAAGAGCAAAAGACAAAGAGAGATTATTAAAATCAGCAAGAGAAAAACAGTTAATTACCTACAAGGGAGCACTCATATGACTGTCAGCTGATTTCTCAACAGAAACTATGCAGGCCAGATGGCAGTGGTAGGAAATATTCAAAGTGATGAATAGCAAGAACCTACAACCAAGATTACTCTCTCCAGCAAAGCTATCATTCAGAATTTAAGGTCAGATAAAGAGCTTCACAGATAAGAAAAAGCTATAGGAGTTCATCACCACCAAACCAGTATTATATGAAATGTTGAAAGGTATTCTCTAAGAAGAGGAAGAAGAAAAAGTAAAGATAAAAATTATGAACAACAAATTCATATCTATCAACAAGTGAATCTAAAAATCAAGTGAATTAAAAATCTGATGAACAGAATAAACAGGTCAATATAATAGAATCAGGGGCATAGAAAGGGAGTGGACTGATAATTCTCAGGAGGAAAGGGGTGAGGAAGGTGTTGGAAGAGACTGGACAAAAATGGTAAACCTATGGATGAGGACAGTGAAGGGGGTGGGGAGGAAAATGCAGAGAGTGGGTGGGAAATGGGTGGGGAGGGAGCTATGGGGGGCAAAAGAGGAACAATTGAAATAATCTGAACAATAAAGATTTATTAATTTAAAAGAAAAGGCATTGCTTCTGCCTTGCTTTTTTTTGGTATCATTCACTCTGGGGGAAAACACACATACACACACACACACACACACACACACACACAGTTTTTTGTGTCATAAGGACATTCAAGCAGCCCTAAGTCTTATGGAGAAGTCCAGATGATGAATTTCTGACATCTCCTACCAACAGCCATGTAAATAAGCTATTTTGGATGCAGAACCTTTAGCCCTAAGAAAGCCTTCAAATGTCTATAGCAGTAGCCAATATCTTGACTACAACCTTATAATAGACCACAAGTCAGAATTACCTTAGATATGCCATTCCCAAATTCCTAATCCATGAAGAGTGTGAGAGACAATAAATGTTTACTGCTGTTTTGAGTCATAAATTGGGTGTGTGGGTGGAATTTGTTTTGATTATGTAACAATAAATAACTAATAAACAATAAATAACTTATAGGTGACAGAATCAGAATTAAAAACCAAGTCTGACTCCAAATGTTGAGCTCCAAAAAGGTTGGAAGTTTCCCAATGAAATTTTTACCAGTTTTTCTTAGCTTACTTGTTAAAATAAATTATTCTTTGAAATTAATTCAATTTACATCCTATCTGAAGAAAGAAACATTAATGCCTTTAATTGCTTGGTCAGTGACAT
Organism: Lasiurus borealis; assembly: GCA_004026805.1. Classification (NCBI taxonomy): domain Eukaryota; kingdom Metazoa; phylum Chordata; class Mammalia; order Chiroptera; family Vespertilionidae; genus Lasiurus; species Lasiurus borealis. Next base: position 36,086 of record PVJN01016952.1, on the reverse strand, counting down.
ACTGTATTTACTAATGTTGAAAAAGTCTACTCATGGGTATAACCAGAAGTCAATAAATAATCATGTCTATTTTTAATGTGTTCATTAAAAATGTCTCTAAAATAGTCTGATTCAAGTTTCAAGAGGAATTTTTCTATTAAGATTCTTCCTTACGAGATATTAATATGCACCATTCCATTTAATTTGTTCCCTCTCCTGTCCCGCATCTGAAGCCATTTTAGTGTACAATTTTTACTTTTTAAGAAGAAAAATTAGTTGTTTCTGAATAAACCTTCACTAGAGTTGAAATGATTTCAAGAATCACTTTGAAGCTCTATCCAATAGCTAAATCTCAATTTCACAGAAGTCAATTTTTTTCCTCCTTTAAATGTCATTTCAACCTGAGCAAATCATATTTTCCCTTGAAAGATCTAAACATTTTATAATAAAGAAACATATTTGCATCTCTTGTTCCAGGGGACATGAGTCATCCTGCAACTAAAGAGCATCTCAAGTTGACTATCAGATCTGAATGTTATTGCAATAAAAATGTGTCTTTGTCTAATAGAATACTCATTTATTTTGAGGTAGAGTGCCTATATTTACCTCTTTGAGAAATGTTTCATTTCTCTCAATTAAAGCATATCTAATGATAAAGATTTGAATTTCAAAATATAGAAATAATTCTTTGTTTAATGAAAATATTAACCATAGAGAATATATATATGCGGTTGTGTGTGTGTGTATATGTGTGTGTGTGTGTATGTGTATAATGTTGGCCATAGGTTTGTCATATATGATATATGGCCTTTATTAAGTTGAGGTATGTTGCCTCTATTCCCACTTTGCTGAGATTTTTTTTTATCATAAATGGGTGCTGGATTTTTTCAAATGCTTTTTCTGCACCTATTGGTATGATTATTTGATTTTTATTCTTCATTTTGCTTATACGATATATCACGTTTATTGATTTGTGGATATTGTACCACTTTGTATCACCAAAATAAATCCCACTTGATTATGGTATATGATCTTTTCAATGTATTACTGGATTCGGTTTGCTAATATTTTGTTGAGAATTTTAGCATCTATGTTCATCAGGATATTGGCCTAAAATGTTCTTTCTTTGTAGTGTCTTTATCTGATTTTGGAATTAAGGTAATGCTAACCTAGTAAAAGGAGCTTGAAATCTTACCTCCTCTTGAATTTTTTTGAATAGTTTGAGGATAGGTGTTAGTTCTTTGAATATTTGGTAAAAATTCAGCTGTGAAGCCATCCTGTCCAGGATATTTGTTTGCTGAGAGATTATTATTATTATTATTGCTTAGATTTTATTAGTTGTAATCAGTTTATTCAGATTTTTTAATTCTTCCTGATTCAATTTTGGAAGATTGTATGTTTCTAGGAATTTATCCATTTTGTCCATATTGTTTAATTTGTTGGCACATAATTGTTCATAATATTTTCTTACATTCCCTTGTATTTCTTTTGAGTCAGTTGTTATTTCTCCTCTTTCATTTCTGATATTATTTATTTTGCTCTTTTTTTTTTTGATATGTCTGGTTAAAGGTTTGTCAATCGTGTTTACTTTTAAAAAGAACCATCTCTGGTTCCAGTGATCTTTTGTATTGTTTTTTAGACTCTGTTTTATTTATTTTTGCTATGATCTTTATTATTTCATTTCTTCTACTCACTCTCCTTGGCCTTTGTTTTTTTCTAGCTCCTTTAAGTATAAATTTAGATTGTTTGAGATTTTTCTTGTTTCTTGAGGTAGACCTGTAATGCTATGTATTTCCCTCTTGTGACTACTTTCACTATGTTAGCATCTATGTTTTCAACCATAGATTTTGGGTTGTTGTGTTCTCATTTTCATTTGTTTCAATATATCATTTGATTTCTTCCTTGACCTCATTACTAACCCATTCATTCTTTTTTATTTTATTTTTTAATCTTTACTGTTGAGAGTATTACAAATGCCCTCCCTTTTTACCCATATAACTCCCCTCCACACGGTTCCCACACCACTCCACCCCAGGCCTTCACCACTGTATTATCTATGTCAATAGCTAATGCACATATGCATATAAATTATTTGGTTAATCTCTTCCTACCCCTTCATCCCCTTCCCTCTGAGATTCGTCAGTCTGTTCGATGTTTCCATGCCTATGATTCTATTTTATTCCCCAGTCAATTTTGTTCATTATATTTGTTTGTTTATTTTGATTTTCAGATTAAATTGTTGACAGATATGTAATTACTGCCATTTTATTGTTCATATTTTTTTATCTTTTTTTCTTCTTATTTTTCCTCTTCTTAAAGAATACCTTTCAGAATTGCATGTAATACTGGTTTGGTGGTGATGATCTCTTTTAGCTTTTTCTTGTCTGTGAAATTCTCCATCTGACCTTCAATTCTAAATGAGAGCTTTGCTGGGTAGAATAATCTTAGTTGTAGGTCCTTGCTATTCATCACTTTGAACATTTCTTGCCACTCTCTTCTGGCCTGCAGAGTTTCTATTGATAAATCAGCTGACAGTCATATGGGTGCTTTCTTGTAGGTAACTGACTGTTTTCTCTTACTGCTTTTAATATTCTCTTTTTGTCTCTAACTTTTGGCATTCTAATTATGATGTATCTTGGTGTGGGCTTTTTGGGTTCCTCATTTTTGGGGAGGGATCTTCTTGTTTTGGACTCTCTGTGCTTCCTGGACTTATAAGCCTATTTCTTTCAACAGGTAGGGGAATTTTTCTGTCATTATTTCTTCAAATAGGTTTTCAATATCTTGCTCTGTCTCTTCTCCTTCTCCCATAGTGTGCTTGAAGTTGTCCAAGAGGCTCCGTACACTATCTTCATATTTCTGGATTCTTTTTTCTCTTTTGCTCTTCTGATTGGGCTTTTCTCTTTTTAACTTCTTCATATTCCAAATTTGCTTCTCAGAATCTTCTACTTTACTGTTAAATCCCTGTAAATCATTCTTTATTCCCATTAGTGTAGGCTTAATATATGACTGGTCCTTTTTTATGTCTTTGAAATTCTCAAGAAGATACTTGAAAGTCTCACTAAGTCCCTTGAGACTCTCATAAAGATCCTTGAGTAACCTTATAACCAGGGTTTTGAACTCTGTATCCCATAAATTGCTTGCTTCCATTTCTTTCATATATGACATGTTTCTTTGTCTCTACATTTTGGCTGCTTCCCTGTTTGTTTCTATGTATTAGGTAGAGCTCCTATTTCTCCTGGAATTGGTAGAGTGGCTTTGGGTAGTAAGTATTCTGTAGGGCTCAGTAGCTCAGCCTCTCCAGTCACCTGAGTGGGGCACTCTAGGTGTGCCCCTGTTTGGACTGTGTGCATAGCCTTGTTGTAGTTGCCTTGATTGCTGTTGGTGTCACTGGGATAAATTGACATCCAGGTCAATTGGCTGTGAGTATCAGCTGCAACTACAGTTGGAGAGCTGCTGTTCAGGAAACACCCCTATGGAGCAGGACTTGCTTCCGTGGGGCTTTAGTGCTCACTGGGTTTGCCTTTTGAGTGTATCACTTGTGGATGTGTAGAGTTGTAATCTGGTATGGTATGAAACTGTCCACTAGATGCACTGGCTCTAGGGCCTCCAGAAAGGTGCAAAGTCAGCCACTGCCTGAGGTCACCCAGCAGGAGCTACAGAAAGATCTGCAGATAGCTGCTGTTTGTATTGGGCTTCGAAGTGCCCAGGTGAGGCACAAATGTGAAGCAAGGCAGGCTGGTGCTAGTGCTGGGTCTTGAGTCTTTTATTGATAGGCTTGGGGCATGCTAGCAACAGCTGCAGCTTGTTTGAGATATTTTAGGAAAGTCTGAAGCCTGAGTTAGGACAGGCCATTCATATGGAAAAGCTAATACAAACAACTTGGGTAGAGCTGAAAAATGGATGGGATGGGGTGTCAGGGAATCACTAGGGTGGAGCAAACAGTGTGATACAGGCTGATGGAAACTCAGATATGGTTGGTTACAAGGGAGGTTCCAGTATAGGAACAATGACCCCTGAAACACCCAGACTGGGAGAACTCTGGCCCTGATTTCCTACCCCGAAGCCAGACAATACAGTTCTTTCACATATGTATCTGGGTCCCTCAGAAGGATAGAATCTGAGTAAATTTGTGCACTGGTCCTTTAAAAGGAACACCTGGGTCTCCAGCTACCTCAATGTCACTCTCCGACAATCCCTGCTGGATTTTACAACCTGAAGTTATGGGGACTTTCCTTTCCAGCTCTGGAATCCTGGGCTTGGGGTCTGGGGTGGGGTTTGGACTCCTTGATCTTCAGGGCAGTTTCTGCAGAGACAATCTCTTTCCTGATTAAAAGAAACACACACACACATGGGTGTTGGACCAGCCTATTCTGTGCCTCCACCCCTCCTACCAGTCTCAGTGTGTTTTCTTCTTTACTTCTCTAGTTGTAGGACACCCATTCAGTCATCTTCCAGGTGGTTCTGAATGATGATGGTTCTGTATTTTTTGTTAAAATTTCTTATTAAGGTATTAAATATGTGTCCTCATACCCCCATTAACACCCATTCCTTCCCGCCATTCATGCCCACACCCACCTGGTATCCGTGTTCATTGATTAGGCTTATATGCATGCATACAAGTCCTTTGGTTGATCTCTCCCCCTAACCCTACACTACCCTCCTTCCCTCTGAGGTTTGACAGTCTGATCAATGCTTCTCTGTCTCAGGATCTGTCTCTGTTCATCAATTTATGTTGTTCATTATATTCCATAAATGAGTGAAATTATGTGGTATATTTCTTCCACCACTGGCTTATTTCACTTAGCATAATGTTCTCCAGTTCCATCTATGCTGCTGCAAATAGTAATAATTCATTCTTTTTAAAAGCAGCAGAGTATTCCATTGTGTAGATGTGCCACAGGTTTTTTTTTTTAATTCACTCACCTGCTTAGACACTTAGGCTGTTTTCAAATCTTAGCTAAGGTAAATTGTGCTGCTATGAGCATAGGGTTGTATACAGCCTTTCTGATTGGTGTTTCTAGTTTCTTGGGATATATTCCTAGGAGTGGGATTACTGGGTCAAATGGGAGTTCCATTTTTAGTTTTTTGAGGAAACTGCATACTAATCTCCACAGTGGCTGCACCAGTCTGCATTCCCACCAGCAGTGCACAAGGGTTCCTTTTTCTCCGCATCCTCGCCAATACTTGTCCTTTGTTGGCTTCTTGATGATTACTATTTTGACAAGTGTGAGATGATATCACATTGTTGTTTTGATTTGCATCTCTCGGATAATTAGTGACTTTGAGCATGTTTTCATGTGTCTCTTGGCCTTCCTTCTATCTTCTTTTTAAAAGGTTCTATTTAAATCTGTTGCCCATTTATTGGATCATTTATCTTCCTTTTATTAAGTTGTATAAATTGCCTATAGAAGTTGGAGATAAAACCTTTATCTGTGATAATATTTGCAAATATGTTATCCCATACAGTGGGCTTTCTTGTTTTGTTGATGGTTTCTTTTGCTGTGCAAAAGTTTTTTATTTTGATTTAGTCCCATTTGTTTATTTTGTCTTTAGCTTCCATTGCCCTTGGAGCAGTATCAGTGAAGAAGATCTTTCAGCATTATGTCTGAGATTGTGCTGTCTTTGTTTTCCTCTAGTATTTTTATGGTTTCCCATATTATGTTTAAATCCAGTATGCATTTGGAGTTTATTTTTGTGTATGGTGTAAGATGGTGGTCTAGTTTCATTTTTTTGCACATATCTGTCCAATTTTCCCAGAACCATTTATTGAAGAGACTGTATTGACTTATGTTCATACCTCCTTTGTCAAATATTAATTGAGCATAGTGATTTGGGTCGATATCTGGATTCTCTATTCTATTCCATTGGTCTAAGTGTCAATTCATGTGCCAGTGCCAGGCTGTTTTGAGAACAGTTGCTTTGTAATATAGTTTGAAATCTGGTATTAAGATCCCACCTACTTTATTCTTCTTTCTCAGGATTGTTGTAGCTATTTGGGGTCTTTTTTTGTTGTTGTTGTTGTTCCAGATGAATCTTTGGAGAGTTCTTTCTAGGTCTGTGAAATATGCCATTGAAATTTTAATGGGGAGTCCATTGAATTTATAGATTGCTTTGGTAGTAGGGATATTTTAATGATGTTTATTCTACCAATCCATGAGCATGATATGTTTCTTCCATCTGTTTACGTCTTCCTCTATCTCTTTTTCAGTGTCCTGTAGTTTTCCGTGTATAGGTCTTTTACCACCTTAGTTAAGTTTATTCCTAGGTACTTTAATATTTTTGGTGCAATGGTAAATGGGATTGCTTTTTCAGACTCTCTTTCTGTAAGTTCACTATTGGTGTATAGATAAGCCATAGATTTCTTGGCATTAATTTTGTATCCTGCTACATTGCCAAATTAATTTATTAAGTCTAGTTTTTGGATGGAGTCCTTTGGGTTTTATGTACAGTATCATGTCAACTGCAAATAAGGACAGCTTTACTTCTTCTTTTACAGTTTGTATGCCTTTTATTTCTTCTTCTTGTCTAATTCCAATAGCGAATACTTCCAATACTATGTCAAACAGGAGTGGTGATAGTGGTCATCCTTGTCTTGTTCCTGGTCTTAGGGGAAATAATTTTAGTTTTTACCCATTGAGTATAATGTTACCTGTATGTTTATCTTATATGGCTTTTATTATGTTGAGGTATGATCCTTCTATTCCCACATGGTTGAGGGTTTTTATCAAGAAAGGGTGTTGGATTTGTCAAATGCTTTTTCTGCATCAAATGATATGACTGTGATTTTTATCTCTCAATTTGTTTATGTTATATATCACGTTTTTTGATTTGCCAATATTGTACCATCCTTGCATACCTGATATAAATCCTACTTGGTCTTGGTGTGTGATCTTTCTGATGTACTGCTGGATGTGATTTGCTAGAATTTTGTTGAGGATTTGGGCTTCTATATTCACGAGGGATATTGGCCTGTGATTATCTTTCATTATGTTGTATTTATCTGGTTTTGGTATTAGGGTGATGTTAGCTACATAGAAGGAGATTGGAGGTATTCCCTCTTCTTGAATTTTTTGGAATAATCTGAGGAGGATAGGTTTTAATTCTTCCTTGAATCTTTGGTAAACTCCCCTGTGATGCTGTTTGGCACCAGGCTTTTGTTTGCTGGAAGCTTTTTTATGACTGCTTCAATTTGTTCCATAGTTATTGGCCTATTCAGATGTTTAGATTCTTCCTGATTGAATTTTGGAAGGTTATATTTTTTTTAGGAATATGTCCATTTCCACCAGGTTTTCCAGTTTGTTGGAATAGAGTTGTTCATAATATTTTTTTTAAATCCTTTGTGTTTCAGTGGTGTCTGTTGTTATTTCTCCTCTTTCATTTGTGATTTTGTTTATTTGAATCCTCTCTCTTGTTTATTGGTGAGCCTGGCTAGAGGTTCACGAATCTTGTTTATCCTTTCAAAGAACCAGCTCTAGGTTTTGTTGATCTTTTGCATTTTTTCTTTAGTCTCTAGGTCATTTATCTCCACTCTGGCTTTTACTATTTCCTTCCTTCTGTTTACATTGGGATTTTCTTGTTGCTCTCTTTCTAGCTCTTTGAGGTGTAGGGTCATGAAAATTATTACCATTGTTTCTTGTTTTTTGCAGTAGTCTATGAACTTCCCTTTCAAGACTGCTTTCACTGTATCCCATAGATTTTGGGTTGTTGTGTTTTCATTGTCATTTGTTGCCATGATGTTTTTTATTTCTTCCTTGATCTCTCTGGATTCCCAATCATCATTTAATAGCATGCTATCTAGTCTCCATGTGTTTTATTTCTTTGGATTGTTTTCATTGTAGTTGATTTCCAGTTTTATGCCACTGTGATCTGAGAAGATGCTTGATATGATTTCTGTCTTCTTGAATTTGTAGAGACTTTGCCTACGGCCCAACATATGGTCTATCTTTGAAAATGACCCATTTGCACTGGAGAAGAATGTATATTCTGTGCTTTTGGGGTGAAATGTTCTGAAGTTGTCAATTAATTCCACCTGGTTTAGTGTCTCATTTAGGATTGATGTTTTTTTTTTGATTAGAGGATTTGTCCAATGATGATAGTGGGTTGTTAAAGTCTCCTACTATGATTGTATTCCTCTCCATCTCTCCATTGGTATCTTCCAGGATTTAAAAAAAAAATAAATATATTTTATTGATTTTTTTTTTACAGAGAGGAAAGGAGAGGGATAGAGAGCCAGAAACATCGATGAGAGAGAGAGACATCGATAAGCTGCCTACTGCACGCCCCCTACTGGGGATGTGCCTGCAACCAAGATACATGCCCTTGACCTGAATGGAACCTGGGACCTTTCAGTTCCCAGGCCAACACTCTATCCACTGTGCCAAACCGGTTTTGGGAAGGATTTTTTTTTTTTAATGTATTTGGGTATTGCTCTGTTGATTGTGTATATGTTTACCAGAGTTATTTCTTCTTGTTGGATTGCTCCCTTTAGTATTATGAAATGTCCTTCCTTAACTCTTCTTATGTTCTTCACTTTGAGATCTAATTTGTTAGGTAAAAGATTGCTACACCAGCTTTTTTTTTTTTCTCATTTCAATTTGCCTGAAAAACCGTTTCTATCCCTTCAACCTCAGTCTCTGTGTGTCTTTTTTTCTGAGTTGAGTTTCTTGTAGAGAGCAGATATATGGGTCATGTTTTCTCATCCAGCCCATTACCTTATGTCTTTTGATTGGAGCATTTAGTCCATTTACATTTAAAGTTATTATTAATAGGTACTTATTCGTCGCCATTTTTATTCTTTACGCCTGTGTTCCTTCTTTCCTCTCTATTTCTTTTTTTTAATAGTAGACCCTTAACATTTCTTGCATTGCTGGTTTGGTGGTAATAAATTCCCTTGGTCTTTTTTTTGTTTTTGAAGCTAATGAATTCACTTTCAGTTTTGATTGGTAGCCTTGCTGGGTACACTGTTCTTGGATTCGGACCCTTCTTTTGCATGACTTTGTATATTTCATTCCATTCCTTCTGGCCTGATGAGTTTCTGTTGAGAAATCAGTCACTAGTCTGATGGGGCTTTCTTTTTATGTAACTTTCTGTCTCTCTCTGGCTACTTTTAAGATTCTGACTTTGTCATTGGTGTTTGCCAATTTAATTATAATGTGCCTTGGTGTCAGTCTTTTAGGGTTCATTTTGCTTGGAACTCTGTGAGCTTCTTGGGTTTGTGTGGTTTTTTTCTTCCCTATATTCAGGAAGTTTTCTGTCATTAATTCTTCAAACATGTTTTCTATTCTCACTCAGTTCTCTCTCTTTCTGGAACCTCTATTATTAATATATTGTTTTGTTTTCTGTTGTCCCAAATTTCCCTTGTGCTCTCCTCCTGCTTTGTAATTTTTTTCCCTAGAAGCTGCTCTACTTGGTTATTTTTTCCTACCTTGTCTTTTAGCTCACTGATGCATTCCTCTGCTTCTTATAGTCTACTCTTGATGCTTTATGTTGTGTTCTTATAGCAGCGATATCATTTTAATTTCTTCTTGGTTCTTCATTTCCTCTTGGTTCTTACTTATATTGTCGAATTTGTCTTCCATTCTTTCCAGCCACCTTATGATCATTTCTCTGAATTTTTTCTGTGACAGGTTGCTTTCCTCCATTTTGTTTACTTCCTTTTCTGGTGATACCTGCTTTTCTTTTATAAGTGGGCTGTTTCTTTGTTTTCCCATGGTCTCTCTTCTCTGTGTGTCTGGTTATGTATTTACCTCTCTCCTGTGTTGATTTAAAGGCACAAAATACAACACAATAAGTTACAATACACAAGGCACTAAACAGAAATGTATTCATGATGTTAATACCCACAGATAAAAGTGCCCACAAGAGAGAGACAAATTAGGCAATTGGAGAGAAAGAAGAAGAGAGAAAAGAAACAAAAAGAAAAAAGAAAGGAAAGTAGTGCCAAAATGAAATTGAGAGAAGGTAAAAATGAAAAAATAAGAAAAAATATAAGAGAGAAAAGAAAGAGATAACAAAGAGAAGGGGAACAAATTAAACACATGTGGAGAAAACTCTAGTAGAACAGCCACTAATCCCAACAAATGCCAGCAATAAGTACCTGAAGATTAATACAAACTACAAACAACAACTAATATGAAGGGAGGTAAGGGAAAACAGAAGTAAAAAACAAAGCAAACAAAAGGCAAAACAAAACAGGAATAATACACAAAACCATCTCACAAAATGGCATAAAAAATCAATATAATCAACGTTTAAGCAAACAACAACAAAAGGACAGAGAGAAAACAATATTTTGGACAGTGAAGACAGAAGAGAGAGGTGTGTATGGACTTGAATCAGGGGATTGGAAATTATATATATAAGTGGGGTGAAATTTTAACAGGGAGTAAAAAGAAAGAATAGGGAAAATCTAAAATAGGAAAGGGATAAGAAAAAAAGGACAACAAAAGGGGAAAAGTTAAGAAGAGAGTGATAGCATAAAGGTAGAGTTGAGACAGTTTAAAATGATGCTCAAGGAAAGATAAAAATAGAATGCAGAACACTAATCCCAAATAAAATGACACCTTTTTTCCCCCCAAAATTTAAAATAGTAGTAGTAATATTACTGATTGAAAATAAAAATGTAACAAAGAGGTAAAATCAAGTGCGGAAAAAAAGAAATAAATTGGTTTCTTAAGTAAAAGATGAAAAAATAAAAAATAAAAAATTGAAAAAAAAATAGAATGTGTAGTAGTGAAGGTCATTCACTTCCTCTATTGTTCTGTTTGGCACACCTATTTCCCAGTCTGGACAATATTGCCGTTCCCTGTGTTCCACTGATGCTCAGTGTCGTAAGCCAGTCCTGATTTTTAAGGAGGTGGTATGTCATAATCTCTTTATTCTTTTGTGATTACACAAGAGTCAATTTCTGAGTCAGTCCCTGGGTGGCAGTGTTTTGTGATTGACTTCTGAGATTATAGATCCTCTCTAGCCTGTGCTTCTATCCTGCTTTCCCTCTGGCACTCAATACTGGATTTTTGGTGTGGGGTGCCCCAGAGCTGGTTCTCAGATGTCACTCCCTGCTCTGATCCCCAGGTTCCAGAAAAGCAACTTATCCTGCAGTCTCCCAGGGTGTCCTCAACTGTGTGATCCTATGTATTGGGCTTAGTAATCAGAAGCAAGGATCTGAATAAGAAAGAGCGCAAGTCTGCACAGTCCCCCTTCTCCCCTCTTTTCCAATCATCTGGCACATTTAAGAAACTCCCATAGTATCCTTTTGTGTCAGATTAAAATGGGTCGCTTTCTAGAAATCCTCTCTATTAGCAGCTCTGAGGAACCCCTTCCACATTCACAGATCATGCCATGTGTAACAGCCATGGATTTCTCTAGGTGCAGAGTACCCCCGGTCCTCCAGCTCCCACAGTGCATGTGTTTGTCCTGTGGGACCAGGGACCACACCTTATCCCAGGCAAAATCTGACCTTTCCATGTGGCATGTAGAGCTCCTTTGAATATAAATGTTTGCACCAATTGGGGACCAATTTTGGGGGGGCTTGCAGCAGTTTGGTGGGTGTTGCAGGTGTAGCTTTTCAGGCTTCCGTAAATATCCACTTTCCCCTTCAAGATGGTGCTGTCTTCACATCCAAGCTGGCGGCTACAGGAGAAAAAAAACCAGCAGCACTGGTGGCTGCCCTGTCAGGGGAGCCCCATCCAGCAGTCCCCCACCTTCTTCTGGAGTATAGCTGTCCCTTAACTTGCCAAGAAATGCTATCAGTTCAGTCCTCACCTGTTCTCTCTGTCTGCTCAGGGACACGGCTCGGGACACATCTGTCTATTCCACTGCAATTTTTTTTTCCTCCAAAAAGAATATTTTCATCAAACTCTTAAAATGATTGGATTTAAAGATATTAATGTAATCATCTGGGGTTCCTCAGTGACTCCAGGAGCAGTACAGGTTCAGGGTTGAGAGCTATACCTGCGTTTCCAGTTTCTGAAGCTGAAAGAGAACTATTTGCAAATAAATTTTCCAAAGGAAGAAAATATCCAATTGTGTTCTTTATTGTAGCTATATCATTCTTCATCTCCTCTTGGTTCCTTCCTTTTCATGTTGGTGACATTCTCATTCAGCTCCTTATAATTCTCATTGACTTGTGTGTATTTGTCATGGAGTTGTGTGTATTTGTCATCCAGCTGTTTGACCATCCTTATAACCATTACTCTTAATTCTTTCTCTGATATGTTGCTAGCTTCAATTTCATTTAACTCCCTTTCTGGTTATTCCTCTTTTTCTTTCCTTTGGGGATTGCTTTTTTTTTGTCTTCCCATGTTTGGCTGTAACATTTTAATTGTAGATCTGATTGCTTTGCTACACAGGTTATTTTAGGAATAGTGCTACTGGTATGATCTCTTAGCTCTTCTGGGATTGATAATGTAGCACAACTCCCTACTTGAGCTATTGGGGTTCTCTTGATGTAGGCCTGTGAGCTGTAAAGGTGCAATTGCTGTGTCTAGAAGTCAGCAGCCTTGGAGGGGGGTGTCCCAATTTTTGCTGTCTTGCGCCCTTGGGACTCACAGTGGCAGCCAGGAACCATCTGTTGGAGTGATGGGGCTCAGGAGGCCTGTGCTCTGGAAAGGCATGACTGGGGTGTCCAATGTTCCATAGTTGTTGGGTGGGCAGGCTCAGCTTTTGCTGTTGCTTCATGGTTGGATACACGTTCCCCCAGTGATGGCTCATAGGGGCACCCATGGTGCATTTGCCAGCAGGGTGTACTGATACACTCTGAAGGGCCCTGGCATTGAAGCCATAGGATTGCAGTGTCTGTGGGCATGTATCCCAGAAGAGGGAATTCAGCATTTCTACAGCCCAACAGTGTGTTCCTTTATAAGTGCATGCCCAGGAAGGGCTCACAGAGGTGCCCAAGGGCTGCCTGCAGAGTGGTGGACTCAGTATGCCTGCGCTCAGGACAAGTGTGCAACTGTAGTGTCCAGAGTTCTGCAGCTGTGAGGTGGAAAAATTCAGTTTTTGCTGCTGCACCTGTAGTGCATAGGTGCACGCTCCCAGTGGTGGCTCACAGGGACACCCACGGCACATTTGCCAATGAGGCTCTCTGAAGCACTCTGAAAGGCCTTGGCACTGAAGCTGTGTAATTGAGGCATATGTGGGCAGGTATCCAAGATGAGTGAATTCAGAATTTCTATTGCTGGGGGAGTGTGTCCCGGTTTGTTCAAGATTGCACCTAGGGAAGGCTCACAGCGGCTCCCATGAGCGCCCTGTGGATAGATGAGCTCAGCGTGCCTGCCAATTGGAAATGTGCAACTGTGGGAGTGCCTTTGCTGGCATTGAGCTGTGATGCACTTGAGGGGCCCTGGCGCTGGGATATTGCTATGGGAGCAGTGCAACTTTTCAGGTGGAGGTCCCAGGGTCTCTAGGTTTGTGAGTGGGGCAGTAGGATTTTGGCTGAGTGGCTGCTGAGTCGCCAGCAGTGTCCAAGGCCTGTCTGGATGGTGATGCTGATGAATTCCTAGAAAAGGCTGCTCTCCAAAAACACACAATCTTGAGATTCTGGAGGCCTCTGAGAAGTTCAGTTTTATGTCAATTTGATGGCACCACAGAATGCTCATACTCTACCACAGATTTTTTTATCCATTCATCTATTGATGAGCACTTGGGCTGTTTCCAAATCTTAGCTATTACATATATTGTGCTGCTATGCACACAGGGGTACATATCTTCTTTCTGATAGGTGTTTTAGGCTTATTAGGATAGGTTGGTAGAAGTGGGATCACTGGGTCAAATGTAAGTTCTATTTTTAATTTTTTGAGGAAACTCCACACTAGTTTCCACAATGGCTGTATCAGTCTACATTCCCACCAACAGTATACCATGGTTCCTTTTCATCTACATCCTCACCAGCACTTGTTATTTGTTATTTGTTGATAGCAGCCATTCTGACAGGTGTGAAGTGGTACTTCATTGTCGTTTTAATTTGCATTTCTCCGATGATTAGTGATGTTGAGCATTTTTCCATGTGTTTCTTGGCCATCTCTATGTTGCTTTGGAGAAGTGTCTATTTAAGTCATCTACCCATTGTTTGATTATGTTGTTTGTTTTCCTTTTGTAGATTTGTATGAGTACATTATATATTTTGGATATTAACCCCTTATCAGATGTATCAAATTGGCAAATATGTTCTCCCATTCAGTGTATTCCCTTTTCATTTTTATGCTGATTTCTTTTCTGTGCCGAAGCTTTTTATTTTGACATAGTCCCATTTGATTATTTTTTCCTTTGTTTCTCTTGTGCCAGGCATTGCATCATTGAAAAATTTGCTACATGAGATATCTGACATTTTGCTGACTATATTTTCTTCAAGTTTTTTTATGGTTTCACAAGTTACATTTAAATCTTTTATCCATTTTAAAATCCATAAGTGTATTCTTATGTAGAGTATAAGTTGCTGAAATCCAACACCCATTTTTGATAAAAATCCTCAACAAAGTGGGAATAGAGGGATCATACCTCAACATAATAAAGGCCATATGTGACAAACCTACAGTCAACATCATACTCAATGGGCAAAAACTAAAACCATTTTCCCTAAATACTGGAAGAAGATAGGGTTGTCCACTTTCACCACTTATATTTGACTTAGTACTGGATGTCATAGCAACAGCAATCAGATTAGAAGAAAAATTAACAAAAGGCCTCCAAATTGGAAAGGAGGTTGTAAAACGATCAGTATTCACTGATGACAAGATATAATACACAGAAAACCCTAAAGACTCCAGCAAAAAACTACTAGATTTAATAAAGGATTTTGGCAATGTAGCAGGATACAAAATTAACACCTAGAAATCAATGGCATTTTTATTCACCAACAATAAACTTTCAGAAAAAGAAACTAAAAAATAATCCCATTTACTGTTACAACAAAAAATTAAGATACTTAAGAATTAACTTAACCAAGGAGGTAAAAGACTTATACTAAGAAAGCTATAGAACATTGAAAAAGGAAATCATCAAACCAAATAATCTGTACTCATTTAACAGTCACTTCTCTTTTCTCTCTTTGTTTATAGAAGAAGATATAAACAAGTAGAATAATATGCCATGTTCATGAATTGGTAGAACCCACATAATTAAAATATCCATACTACCCAAAGCAATATAAAGATTCAATGCAATCCCTATTAAAATATCAATGGCATACTTCACAAATCTAGAACAAACTGTCCAAAATTTATATGGAACCCAAAAAGACCCTGAATAGCTGCAGCAATCCTGAGAAAGAAGAACGAAGTTGGAGGGATCACAAGGCCAGATACCACGCTATACTACAAAGACACTATACTACAAACAGCCTGGTACTGGCATAAGAACAGGCATATAGATCAATGGAATAGAACAAAGAACCCAGAATTCTTCCCAAGACATTATGCTCAATTAATATTTGACAAAAGAGGCAAGAACACATAATGTAGTCAAGGCAGTCTCTTCAGTACATAGTCCTGGGATAATTGGACAGCTATATGTAAAAACTACAGCTTTTATCCTTTCAATTCCAGCTCTGAAATCACCAGATGTCCAATATTTCAAGTCTTTTAGCTCATTTTAGATAAGGCTTTATAATTTACCTAAAACTTAGGGTTTTTTTTTTCTTTGTCTTTGGAAACCATATCCCATGTCATCTCAAATAGATGATAGATAGATACATAATCAACTTCTATCAAAAGGAGAGTAAGTTAGAGAGATGAGACTTTTATTATGATAAAATACACAAAATATGAAATTTGCCATTAGTTGCATTTAGTACATTAATAGTGTTGTGCAACCATCATCAATATATAATTCGAGAAAATATTCATCAACACAAAAGTAATCCATACTCATGTAGCAGTCACTTCTCTTTGCTCCCTCTCTAGGCTCCCACAAACACTTGTCTGGTTTAAGTCTCTATGGATATTCTGGATATTTCACATAAAATTTTCTATAATAAACTTTCATACAGAGAAACTAAAAAGAGAAACTGCCCTCCCCTGCTGGCCTGATCACCCACAACTTTCCTCCCTCCATTGATTTCTAAGTGTTAATTTTGTAGCTTTTTGTGCTGAATTCTTTCCCTTAGCTTAATATTATTTTTTTTCATATTCAGTATTTTAATTTAAATTTTTAGCAATTTACATACCTCTCCACCCCTTTAAGTTAGTGTGACAATTTCCATAATAAACTACTAAAAGAGAAGCTTTAGTAAAAAAAAAAAAAAAAAGGAATGAAATAGCAAAAAGCAAAACTAAAAAAACAAACAAAACCAAAATACAAACAAAACCCAATTGCTGCTTTTAAAGATCCAACACTTTCACCAATTATATTCAAACAAAACCACACAAACATTTGTGCGATATGTATCTTCAGTGTTTCCTTGCGGCTGGCTTTCCTCACCATCATGCAGATGGTGGAGCTGCTGTGGGAAGTTTGTCAGTTTGTCATGCTGGATCTGGGAGGTTCACTCAGCTTCACATTATCCAGAGGCCCTGGATGGAAGACTCCAAGGTCTTGAAATCCCAAATTGTCATGGCTCCATAGATGCCAGTAGTGCAAAATTTGCAACAATCTTGCTTGTCTACCTCATAAATAGATACTTGAGTGATGCTATTCTGGTGCAGAGTCTCCAAGGCTGTATTGCAGTCCTCAGTTGTAGCCCTCTTGTTCATGTTGTGGAAGTGCTCCATGGCAGACATGTTGCTTCGGATGCTCTGTTTTGGAATGTCTAGCTTGGAGACAAAAGTCAAGCAGCCGCTATCATCATAGTAAAAGAACATTGGGCAGTAGTCATGGCCAGCGGCTACAACACTATTCTCCGAGACAAATGACACACTCGGTAGGGGCAAGAACTCTGTTTTCAGAGTTGACACCTGCACGCTTTTTGAGGCATTGGCAACAGACACAGTGCTGTCACGGCTGACCCAAGCCAGTCGACTCCCACTGGCGGAGAAGTTGATGCCATGCACCCAGCCACCAGTACCACTGCCACCAAACTCTGACATCAGCTGACCAAAAGGCATCTTGCTGCCCCAGGGTGTACTGGCTGGCTTTTCATCCACTTCTTTATTGTATGCAGAAAACACTCTGCATTTGGAGAGAATCCAAGATGGCGGCATAGGTAAACACCTACACTGCTGCCTCCCACAATAATTTCAAAACTACAACTAAAAGACAGAACGTACATCATCCAGAACCACAGGAAGGCTGGCTGAGTGGAAGTTCTACAGCTAGAGGGAAACAGAGGGGCTCACAGAGACCCAGAGGAGCTGCAAAAAGCTGAGGTACGGAGACATGCACGCTGAGAGAGCGGGTGCAGGACTACCTGGCTGGCTTTCTCTGGGGGGAGGGAAACGGAGACTCCCAACGGCATTGAACCCCTTATCCTACGACACTAAACCCCAGATCCAGCCGAAACTCACATGGGGGGAGTTTGGACTGTGAAAAGGAAGAGGTGCACAGAAATTTAGGGGAGTCGCAAAAGATCAGAGGGCTGGTGGCCCCGCGCTCGGCACTGCTCGGAGGACAGATTGCTGATTGGGCCTCTGGCTTTTGCGACTGGGCGAGAGACAGACCTTCCCAACTGCGCCACTTCTGAGTCCACTGGGCCCCTGTTTCGGGCGAAACCCTGGAGACCTAGACTCGTGTGGTTCTGGGGCACAGGGTTGCTGGAAAGGCAGCAGTCTGGAGGCACTGTGGGTGCGTGCGCACAAGGACCACTCCAGCCATTGCCCAGTCACGTGAGACTTGGGGGCCGTGGAGGGCGGGGCCGACTGGAAGGCAAGGCAGTCCCTTAAGCCCTGAGACTCCACCCATCCCAAGCTCAACAGAGGCTTCTGCGTTTTTGCAAGTCTGATATCATAAGGCTGAATTCAACACAGAAGTTTCCCTGGCATAGTGAAAATGCTGAGACAAGGGAAGGGATCACAAACAAAAGGAATGGAGGAAAAAAAACGACAGGATATCGAGTTCAAAACCACGTTTATAAGGTTTTTCAAGAATATCATAGAAAAGTTGGATAAAATTAGCGAGACCCAAGAGGAGATGAAAAAGAACCAACTAGAGATGAAACTAGAAATTAAACATACACTGACTAAAATAAAAATATTATACAGAATCCTAACAGCAGACTAGAGAAAGGCAAGAGTCAAGTCAAAAATTTGGAATATAAAGAAGCAGAAAACACTCAACTGGAAAAGCAAGAAGAGAAAAGAATTCAAAAATGTGAACATAATATAAGGAGACTCTGGAACAGCTTCAAGCGTACCAACATCAGAATTGTGGGGGTGCCAGAAGAAGAGAGAGAGCAAGATACTGAAAACCTATTTGAAGAAATAATGACTGAAAATTTCCCCCACCTGGTGAAAGAAATAGACTTACAAGTCCAGGAAGCACACAGAACCCCAAACAAAAGGAATCCAAAGAGGACCACACCAAGACACA
>PVJN01016952.1:6781-17548 GCA_004026805.1 Lasiurus borealis | reverse complement strand
TGAAATGCTGAAAGGTACTCTTTAAGAAGAGGAAGAAGAAAAAGGTAAAAGACAAAAAATTATGAACAACAAATACATATCTATCAACAAGTGAATCTAAAAATTAAGTGAATTAAAAATCAACAGAATAAACTGGTGAATATACTAGAATCAGGAGCACAGAAAGGGAGTGGACTGATAATTCTCAGGGGGAAAGGCGTAAGGGGTGTACAGGGAGAGACTGGACAAAAATCATACACCTATGGATGAGATCAATGGGCGGGAGCTAAGGGCAGAGGGAGGGGTGGGAGCTGGGTGGAGGGGTGCTATGGAGGGGAAAAAAGAGAAGCAAATGTAATAATCTGAATAATAAAGATTTAATTAAAAAAAAAAAGAAAACACTCTGCATTTGAAATCACATGATCCTGCTGCCAGCAAAACAATGTTGGATGCCAGTCCAAGCTGATGACAGTGGAGCGCATTGGCTTTTTAGACTCAAAGTAACAAACAGAAATGAGTCTTGCTTCACTTCCCACAGCAAATTTGTTCTCTAGTGGGGACCACTTGACAAAAGTGGCTGCACGGTTAATTCTCAGGATCACCAGAGTTGGCTTCCAGACACCATCTTTCTGACTCCAGACAGGCATTTCGATCTGCGCCACAATGGGTCGCTCTTGGGAGCCCAGTTGATACCTGTGATGTGTCCATTGTGCTCCTTGAGTTCATGAGCTTTCACCCATTGGCTCCCTTTCTTTCTATAGATGTCAACTTCACGATTATTGGGGCTAAGGGCAATCTGGGTACGATCCCTGTTCCAAGGCATGGCAGGTATTTGGCTCTAGTAAAAACTGATGCAGGAACATTACTCCTAGTGGTTTCAAAGAATAGAAAGCTGGGGTCGGGGTAGTCTGGACTGGCTCAGAGCAGAGATTTCGTGGCCTCTGGTTAGTTGACATGAGCAGGCTCTGGCAGGTGCTGGTGGGGGCTTAGCTTAATATTCTTAATGTTCATCCATGTAATAGTACTTTATTCCTCTTTAAAAATATATTTTATTGATTTCTGATAGGAAGGGAGAGGGAAAGAAAGATTGAAATATCAATGATGAGAGAGAATAATTAATTGGCTGCCTCCTGCATCCCCTCCACTAGAGGTTGAGCCCAAAACTCAAGCATGTGCCTTTGATTGGAATCAAACCTGGGATGCTTCAGTGTGCAGGCCAACATTCTATCCACTGAGCCAAACTGATTATGGCAGTACTTCATTCCTTTTTATGATTGAACTAGAGGCCCGGTGCACAAAATTCATGCATGGGGAGTGGCCCTCAGCTCAGCCTGCACACTCTCCAATCTAGGACCCCTTCAGAGATGTCTGACTGCCCGTTTAGGCCTGATCCCAGTGGCTCACCTGTCTGCCTGCCTGATTGCCCCTAACCACTTCTGCCTGCCAGCCTGATCATCCTCTAACCACTCCCCTGCCATCTTGATTGATGCCTAACTGCTCCTCTGCTGGCCCGATAGCCCCTAAATGCCTTACCCTGCTGGCCTGGTCGCCCCTAACTCTCCTCCCCTGCAGGCCTGGTCACCCCCAACTATCCTCCCCTGTAGGCCCAGTCACCATTAACTGCCTTTCCCTTGCCAGCCTGGTCACCCCTAGCTTCCCTTCCCTGATGGCCTGGTCCCCCAAACTGCCCTCCTCTGCTGGCCTGATCACCTACAACTTTCCTCCCCTGCTGGCCTTCTTGTGGTGGCCATCTTGTGTCCACCTGGGGGCATCCATCTTGTGTGTTAGAGTGACAGTCAGTTTGCATATTAAGCTTTTATTATATAGGATAATATTCCATTCTATGTATATATCACATTTAGATTTTCCATTCATCAGTTGATATTTATTTGGTTGTTTTTTGTCTTTTGGCTATTGTGAATACTGCTTCTATGAACAAAAATATTATGTACATGTTTTTGTGTGAGCACCTGCTTTTAATGCTCTTGAGTATATACTTAGGAGTGGAATTGCTGGGACATGTGATAAGTAAGATGAGTATTTTTAAGTAAAATCTTACTAAACTAATAAATATTCTCATTTTATGGGTAGTGGTCATATTCTTCTTTCTCTTTTGTTATGCTAAAAACTTCTCTGGACTCCTACACTTCTCTAGGAAATGTGGTATGGAAGTTTATACCAGGAAACTACCAGATGGCATCATCAACCTATACCTAACACAAGAAATAATCACTTTTTAATACAAAGGGCCCACTGATATAAAGGCAGTTGAAGGTCTCTTACTTTAGCAGGTGCACTGCAATGCAACTTCAGCCAATGAAGGTTACAGGCAAGTAACCAAAGTGTTCCCATATAGGTTTAGAGTCAGATAGACCTTAATCAAATTACAAACCCTTGCCCTTGGGCCACTCACTAAATTTGACTTTATTCCAGTTTCTCCATCTGTAAAATAGGGGTAATAAACACTGTTTTTCAAGATTGTTATGAGGAAATGGCAAAACTTGGCATATACTAGTAGTTGATACTTAATAAATATTAGTTTTTATTTCCCTATATTTTCTTATACTCCTCAAATTAACTGATTTTCAAGACAACAGTATTTTTCTTCTCATTTTTCCTTTCAGGTTAAAATTAAACTGCCAAATACAAACTCTTCTGAAATTAAAATTAATGTCCAGGAAATGATCCTTGACCTTCGTACCCCTGATAAGTGAGTAAAACTTAGAACTACAATAAATTATTATAATATGAATGAATCCTCAGTCAATATTTTTAAATGTACAAAGCAATTTTGTATCATTCCTAAAGTTTGAAGAAAAGTTAAAAAGTTAGCCAATCATTCAGATATTTGATCTACATAATATAAATATAACTGTATTTAGAACTACCTAGATTTTTTTTCTACCATGCATTTGTACATCTGGAGTAGGTTGATATCACCAAAATATAGTCATTGAGATTCAGATACAATCTGTTAGGGAAAATAACTAGAGGTGAAAATGCCTTAAGTTGTAATTCTTGCATGTGTTTTGTGCTATTTTTTGTACAGTGATAGCATAAGTGAATAAAAATTTTTAAACTTTTTGGATATGGTGGGAGCTCTAAAATTAAATTTTATTATCTTCATCTAAAATCAGTAAAAATTCCTTAAAAAATTCTTACTAGAGGATGTATTTAGAGAGAGAAGGAGGAGAAGGAGGAGGAGGAGAGAGAGAGAAACATTGATCAGTTGCCTCCAATGCACACCCTGACCAGGGAATTGAACCTGCAACCTGGGTGTATGCCCTGACAGGGAACTGAAACCACAATCTTTTGGTATACCAGATGACACTCCAACCAACTGAGAGCTACCTGGACAAGGCAACACAAATTCTTGTCATCAATTAATTAAAACAAAAATTCCAACAGCTAATTTATCACCAGATCCTCAAATTATACGAATACATTACAAAATAATACAGGTGATAATGGGATGATTCAATTAAATAGTTTGACATTTTCTTTTTTGTTCTTTTAAATATACTAGGATTTGTTATTATTGATAGTATTACAGATATCCTCCATTTTGCCTCCCCTTTCCCTCTCTGATATTTTCAAAGATAGTCTTGTTATTATACTCTAGAGGACCTGTGCAAAACATTTGTGCACTTGAGGTGGGTCCCTCAGCCTGGTCTGTGCCCTCTCCCAGTCTGGGAGCCCTCAGGAGATGTCCAACTGACAGCTTAGGCCTGCTCTCCTTAACAGGCTCCCACCACCACCGCTGTGCTCACCAGCCATGAGCCCACATTGTGGCTGAGTGGCACTACCCCTGTGGGAGTGCACTGACCAACAGGTGGCAGCTCCTGCATTGAGTGTCTGCCCCTTGGTGCTCAGGGCGCATCATAGCAACCATTCGTTCCACCATTTGCTCAATTTGCATATTACCCTTTTATTATATAGGATGTTCAAATCACACTCCCCAAATTGACTACAAACAGTAAAAATGACATAAAATGTTTATTCTGATACCTTTATGAATCAGTCCTATTTCTCAAAATTAGCTCTATAAAGAAAGAGTCTATGGAACTTGGTGTTTGCTGGATAAAATGTCTAAATATCTCACTGCTTTGTACGCTTTTCATCTGGATGTGAGCACATTTTGGTTGATTGCAGTGGTTCTTTCACTATTACTCATCAATATTTCAAATTGTGCATGAGGAACCATCAGCTTCTGACACATTCCCTTCCTTCCATTATCAGTACCTATAATTCTCCTTTGCTGATTTAGAGCTTCAAAAGTATATAAAGTAGATCCCTCATACAAAGGACACACACACACACACACACACACACACACACACACACACACACACACACCACAATGTATATACATAACCTTTATTTCTGTAGTAGATGCAGATGCATTTAACACAAAATGATCTAGAGATGAATACATATCAAATATATTTTCATTATTTATATAGTAATTTTAAAAAATGTATCCTCATGATCATTTCATGTTATAAAAATTATATTCACTATCCCTACCATTACTTCAGGGAGAATAGTAATTTTTTCATTGCATATTATACACACATTTATTCTGGCACCCAACCTTTCCACGGAAAGTTAGTTAAATGGACAATCAATCTTCCATGATATTTGCATGCTTGTTAAAAGCACACACACATCTGCACACCATTGAGTTAATTTCTGTTCCCCTAGCAGTCCCCTAGCAGTTCTTACTGTCTATATCAATCTTTAGGCAGCTTCTCTACCTATGCTGTCATTCCAGATATCTATCAGAGCCCACTAAATAAAAGACTCATATAGAAATACTTTTCCATATATAATATGGGCTGCATTAGGTCATTTGGATCATGCTATATTTATATATTAAGCTAGAAACCTGATGCATGAAATTTGTGCAAGGGGCTTGGCCCCCATTGCTGTGGTGGCTGCCTCAGTCCCGCCACCACGGCAGCTACCTCTGCCTCAGGCCTCACTCACCTCAGTGGCCTGGGCCTCTGCCATCTTTGCATCAAACCCTGCCTATTTGGCTTCGTCTGGTGGGTCATCCAGACGGACATCCAGAAGGATGTCTGGTCTAAATAGCATATTGTGCTTTAAGTATTATAGATGATTAGTGCAGAGAGGTATTGTATCATAAGGAAAAAATCATTATGGTAGAAGAAAAAAGAACTAAGGTTTTTATCTCAAACACTGGGGTTTTCTATGGAGCTATGCTATTATTTAAATTTGTATTATTGGAAATGTGTCTTGTTTTATAGTTTATTTATATTGACATATACTTTCTGTAGTTTCTGAGTTTGACATCCTGTAAAATTATGTTTACTTGCTTCAAGAAAGATAAGAAAGGACATTCAGAATTGTTCATATATCTATAAGGCAGAGAACAATTGAATTTATTTTCACGGAACTGACTGCTAATATGTCAGATGATAATCAATTACATTGAAATTATTATTTTACCCCATTTTTATTAATGTATTACATGTGTATATATCTTCCCATTGCCCCCCAAACCTCTCTGATACATGCCCTTACCCCTCAGTGTTGTGTGTCCACTGGTTATGCTTATATACATGATACAAGTCCTTCAGTTGATGTCTTATCTATCCCAGCTCTCTCTAACCTTCCTGCTGTACTTTGACAGTCCATTTGATGCTTTACTGCCTCTGTATCTACCATTTTATTCATCAGTTTATAAAGTCTTTGTTATCCATAAATGAGTGAGATCATGTGGTATTTTTCTTTCATTGACTGGCTTATTTCACTTAGCACAATGCTATCCAGTTCTATCCAGGTTGTTGCAAATGGTAAGAATTATTTCTTTTTAATGGCAGCATAGTATTCCATTGTGTATATGTACCACGGTTTGTTTTTAATTAAATCTTTATTATTCAGATTATTACATTTGTTTCTCTTTTTTCCCCTCCATAGATCCCATCCACCCAACTCCCACCCTTCCGTCTGCCCTTACCTCCCTCCCATTGACCTCATCCATAGGTGTATGATTTTTGTCCAGTCTCTCCCTGTACACCCCTTACGCCTTTCCCCCTGAGAATCATCAGTCCACTCCCTTTCTGGGCTCTTGATTCTATTATATTCACCAGTTTATTCTGTTGATCAAATTTTTAATTCACTTAATTTTTAGATTCATTTGTTGATAGATAAGTATTTGTTGTTCATAATTTTTTGTCTTTTACTTTTTACTTCTTCCTCTTCTAAAAGAGTACCTTTCAGCATTTCATATAATACTGGTTTGGAGTTGATGAACTCCTTCAGCATTTTCTTATCTGTGAAGGTCTTTATCTGCCCTTCAATTCTGAATGATAGCTTTGCTGGAGAGATTATTGTTGATTGTAGGTTCTTGCTATTCATCACGTTGAATATTTCTTGCCACTCCCACCTGGCCTGCAGAGTTTCTGTTGAAAAATCAGCTGACAGTCGTATGGGTGCTCCCGTGTAGGTAATGAACTGTTTTTCTCTTGCTGCTTTCAATATTCTCTCTTTGTCTTTTGTTCTTGGTATTTTAATTATGATGTGTCTTGGTGTAGTCCTCTTTGGATTCTTTTTATATGGGGTTCTGTGTGCTTCCTGGACTTGTAAGTCTATTTCTTTTACCGGATGTGGGAAGTTTTCAGTCATTATTTCTTTAAAAAGGTTTTCAGTATCTTGCTCTCTCTCTTCTTCTGGTACTCCCACAATTCTGATGTTGGTACGCTTTAAGCTGTCCCAGAGGCTCCTTACATTATCTTCACATTTTTGGATTCTTTTCTCTTCTCGCTTTTCCAGTTGAGCGTTTTCTGCTTCTTTATATTTCAAATGTTTGACTTGATTCTTGCCTTTCTCTATTCTGCTGTTAGGACTCTGTATAATATTATTTATTTCAGTCAGTGCATGTTTAGTTTCTAGTTGGTCCTTTTTCATCTCTAGTTGGACCTTTTCCATCTCTAGTTGGATCTTTTGCATCTCTAGTTGGTTCTCTTTCATCTCCTCTTGGCTCTCGCTAAATTTATCCAACTTTTCTAGCATATTCTTGAAAAACCTTATAAGCGTGGTTTTGAACTCTATATCCAATTGTTTCTTTTCCTTCATTTATTTTGTTTGTGACCCCTTCTCTTGTCTCGGCATTTTCACTATGCCAGGAGAACTTCTGTGTTGGATTCAGCCTTATGATACCAGACTTGCAAAACTGCAGAAGCCTCTCTGTTGAGCTTGGGAGGGGTGGAGTCTCAGGGCTTAAGGGACCACCTTGCCTTCCAGTTGGCCCTGCCCTCCATGGCGCCTGAGTCTCACGTGACTGGGTAATCCCTGGAGCGGTCCTTGTGCGCGCACACCCGCAGTGCCTCTAGACAGCTGCCTCTCCAGCTACCATGCGCTCCAGGACCACACGAGTTTAGGTCCCCAGGGTTTCACCTGAAACTGGGGCTTAGTGGAGTCAGAAGTGGCACAGTTGGGAGGGTCTGTCTTCCGCCCACTCACTAAAGCCAGCAGCACAATCAGCAGTCTGTGCTCTGCACAGTGCCATGTGCTCCACCAGGCCTCTGATCTTTTCCAACTCCCGTAAATATTCATGCACCTCTCCCTTTTCACAGTTCAAACTCCCCCCATATGAGTTTCGGCTGGATCTGGGGTTTAGTGTTGTAGGATAAGGGGTTCAATGTCTTTGAGAGCCTCCGTTTCCCTCCTGCCAGAGAAAACTAGCCAGGTACTCCGGCACCCGCTCTCTCCATGCGTGTCTCCATACCTCAGCTTTTTGCAGCTCCTCTGGGTCTCCGTGAGCCCCTCTCTTTCCCTCTAGTTGTAGAATTTCCACTCAGCCAGCTTTCCTGTGGTTCTGGATCATGTCCCTTCTGTCTTTTAGTTGTAGTTTTGAAATTGTTGTTCGAGGCAGCAGTGTAGGTGTTTACCTATGCCGCCATCTTGGATTCTCCCTGTTCTTGGCATTTTAATTATGGTGTGTCTTGGTGTGGTTCTCTTTGTATTCCTTTTCTTTGGGGTCTTTGCACTTCCTGGATTTGTAAGTCTATTTCTTTCACCAAGTGGGGGAAGTTTTCAGTCATTATTTCTTCAAATAGGTTTTGAGTATCTTGTTCTCTCTCTTCTTCTGCCCTCCCCCACACCCCCATAATTCTGATGTTCGTACGCTTGAAGTTGTCCCAGAGTCTCCTTACATTATCTTCACATTTTTTTTTATTCTTTTTACTTTTTGCTTTTCCAATGGAGTGTTTTTTGCTTCTTTGTATTTCAAATCTTTGACTTTTTTTCTTTTTTTTAATTAAATCTTTATTATTCAGATTATTACATTTGTTTTTCTTTTTTCCCCTCCATAGCACCTTTGCACCCAGCTCCCACCCCTCCCTCTGCCCTTAGCTCCATCCCATTGATCTCATCCATAGGTTTATGATTTTTTTCCAGTCTCTCCCTGTACACCCTTCACCCCTTTCCCCCTAAGAATTAACAGTCCACTCCCTTTCTGTGCTTCTGATTCTATTATATTCACCAGTTTGCAATCCTCTAGTCTGCTGTTAGGTTTTTGTATAATATTTTTTATTCAGTCAGCATATATTTAATTTCTAGTTAATTCTTTTTCATCTCCTCTTGAGTCTCACTAAATTTATTCATTTTTTTCTCAGAAATTCTTAAAAATCCTTATAACTGTGGTTTTGAACTCTATATCCAGTCGTTTGTTTTCCTCCATTTCTTTCATTTGTGATCTCTTCTTTAATCTCCGCATATTTCGCTGCTTCCCTGAGTTGGTAGAGTAGCTTTGTGTGCTAGCTGTCTTATGTGGCCCAGTAGCTCTGCCTCCCCAGTTACCTGAGGTGGATACTCTTGGTTCACCTTTTTGTGAATTGTGTGTGCAGTCTTGTTGTAGTTGTCTCGATTGTTGTTGCTATCACTGCAGGCGATTGACCTCCAAGTTAATTGGTTGTGAGGATCAGCCATGTCTGTGCATGTGGGTTTGCCTTCATATCTCTGCCTTTCTCACAAGCGTGAGCTTCCGGACCTCTGCCTTTTGGTTCCCCTGAGTTTCCGTGCATTCTAGGGACCTGTATGAGTCTGGGACTCCAGGGTCTTGCTAGAAACTGGAGTTCAGTGCAGTTAGACCTGGATTTCAGTGCTGTTGAGAGGTTCTGTTTTCCTCCCACTAGAGCAGCGGTTCTCAACCTGTGGGTCACGACCCCTTTGGAAGTCAAACCACCCTTTTACAGGGGTTGCCTAAGACCATCAGAAAATGCAGATATTTACATCACGATGCATAACAGTAGCAAAATTTCATGGTTGAGGGGCACCACCACATGAGGAACTGTATGCAAGTGTCGCAGCCTTAGGAAGGTTGAGAACCTCTGCACTAGAGGAAGCCAGGCACAATCTGCAGTCTGCGCTCTGTGTGTGCACTTTTGCCAGCCTCCAGACTTCTGTCTTTCACAGCTCCCCTAAGTTTCCGTGGTCTCCTTCCTTTTTACAACAGTACAGACTCCCCGTATGAGTCTTGCCTGGAGCTGGGGTTCAGTGCATTTGGGATTTTCCATCCCCTTCCTGCTAGAGGAAGCCAGCCTGATCCTCCTCCAGCTGTCCTCTCCAGGAGCGTGTCTCAGTACCTCAGCTTTTTGCAGTTCCTCTGAGTCATTGTGAGTCACTCACTTTACTTCTAGTTGTAGAATTTTCACTTAGCCAGCTTTCCTGTGGTTCTGGATGGTGTCTGTTCTGTCTTTTAGTTGTAGTTTTGAAATTGTTGTGAAAGTCAGCAGCTTAGGTGTTCACCTATGTCACCATCTTGGTTTCTTCTATTAGTGATTCAACATCATGTAATATTATCTTTCTCTGACTGGCTTATTTCACTTAGCATAATGCTGTCCAGATTCATCCATGCCATTGCAAATGGTTAGAAGTCCTTCTTTTTTTAAAGCACTGTAGTATTCCATTGTGTAGATGTACTATAGTTTTTTAATCCACATATCTGCTGATGGGAACTTACGCTGTTTCTTGATCTTAGCTATTGTAAATTGTGCTGCTATGAACATAGGGGTACACATATCCTTTCTGTTTGGTGTTTCTAGTTTCTTGGGATATATTCCTAAGAGTGGCATTACCGGGTCAAATGGAAGTTCCATTTTTAATTTTTTGACAAAACTCCATACTGTTTTCCACAGTGGCTGCACCAATCTGCATTCCTACCAGAAGTGCACTAGGGTTCCTTTTTTCCCCTGCATCCTCGCCTGCACTTTTTTGTTGATTTATTGAAGATAGCCAATCTGACAGATGTGAGATAGTAACATATTGGCATTTTGATTTGCATTTCTTGGATGATTAGTGAGTTTGAGCATGTTTTCATATGTCTCTTGTATGTCTTCTTTTGAAAAGTATCTATTTAGTTCCATTGCCCATTTTAAAAAAATTAAATCTTTATTATTCCAATTATTATATTTATTTCTCTTTTGTCCCCTCCATAGCTTCCCTCCACCTAGCTCCCACCCTTCCCTCTACCCTTACCTCACTCCCATTGATCTCATCCATAGGTGCATAATTTTTGTCCAGTCTCTCCCTGTACACCCCTCACCATTTTCCCCCTGAGAATCATCAGTCCACTCCCTTTCTGTGCTCCTGATTCTATTATATTCACCAGTTTATTCTGTTGATCAAATTTTTAATTCACTTAATTTTTAGATTCACTTGTTGATAGATATGTATTTGTTGTTCATAATTTTTTGGCTTTTACCTTTTTCTTCTTCCTCTTCTAAAAGAGTACCTTTCAGCATTTCATATAATACTGGTTTG
>PVJN01016951.1:0-42666 GCA_004026805.1 Lasiurus borealis | reverse complement strand
GAATTCATGCATGGATGGGGTCCAGCTAGCCTAGCCAGGGGGAGGGGGAGGGGACATGGGTGTTTGGCCGGCCTGCCTGCTGGTGGAACTCCTGGTCAAGGGCACAATTTTCATATTAGCCTTTGATTATATAGAATATACACTGAGTGGCCAGATTATTATGCATTCAGAGATCATAATAATCTGGCCCCTCAGTGTATATTTTTTAAAAAGAACAAGGATGCATTATTAGAGATCAAGGCTATGATTATCCACACTTCTCATATTCCCCATCGCTATGTATAGATGCAAAAGTTGGAGTGTGAAAAAAGCTGGTAGAAAAAAAAAATTGATTGAGTTATGGTGTTGGAGGAGAGCTTTGTGGATACTCTGGACCACCAGAAAGATAGCCAGGGGTCCTAAGAGCAAATTAAGCCTTGAGGGAACATTGCTTGAGGGAAAAAGTGACAAGACAATGGAAGTTGTCTTACCTCAAGTACATTTTGAGAGGGCAGGATTCTTTGAGAAACAGTGATACTGAGAAAAATAGAAAGCAGCAGAGAAAGAAGTAGACCAACTATGAAATGGATTAACTCCATAAAAGAGGCAACAGGCATGAATCTACAGGAGTTGAACAGGGCTGCTGAGAACTGGACATGGTAGACATCACTCATTCACAGGGTTGCCAGGAGTCAGAGCCAGCACAATGGCATGTAACACGTACACATGGCCCAGCCACGTTAATACATAAAGTCAATCATCACATAGTCCACAACAGATTAGAAAATTTTACAAATCCTTCACTGAAGATGACTTAATAAATACTGTACAAGGTAACTTTTAATAGTCTACCAAATAGGTGCATTAATTAAAAAAACATTCAGACCGAGAATGCTCATTTCAGGTGGGAACAGGGTAAAATATTGGAGCAGTGGCCTGGCTAGAAGCAGAAAGGATAGAATCCCTTTTTCATTTTTTCAACAAGGAGCCTAAGCCATTAAAATCTGCCTTTGCCCATTGATACAGTTTGTACAGCTCTAATTCAGAGGTTCCCTAACTTTCTCAATTCACAGCATCTTCATGTCTCAGTAATTTTTTTCAGAGCCCCTAGGCCAAAAGAAATACCTAAAAGAAATATGTATGCAATAGTTAGGTCCTAATAACTTAGCTGTTTGAGGAGGGGGGAAAAAACAATAATCATAAATTGAAAAGAAAAATATTTTAATTTTATTCTTCACCACAGTTGCTTACAAAAGGGTGTGTAAGCTGACCATCATCTCAGATCTTGGAAGCTGTGTGGACACCACCACCTGCACATCTTGCTTAACAATGATTTTCAGTTGGTACTTGCATTTGATAACAACAGCCGAAAACCCCACTTCTCAAAGATAAGACAGCACTTGATTGTCCCAGAACATAACTTCTCCTTTGAAAGGAATGGAGAGCAATCTAATGTTGAAACTATGAAATCATCTTGACCTAGTAGTTCATTCACTTGGCATCCAAGAGATGTCAAGTATTAGCATGTAATCCTTGACATTTATCATATGCCACAGTGCCCTAGGACAGTGGTTCTCAACCTTCCTAATGCCTCGACCCTTTAAGACAGCTCCTCATGTGGTGGTGACCCCCAACCATAAAATTATTTCCGTTGCTACTTCATGACTGTAATTTTGCTACTGTTATGAACTGTAATGTAAATATCTGATATGCAGGATGTAGTTTCGTTGTTACAAATTGAACATAATTAAAGCATAGTGCTTAATCACAAAAACAATATGTAATTATATATTGTGAAATATTTATTTCTAATTACAAATAAATGAAATTTTGTCTTGAATCGTGGTGTAGCATGGGCAACAGTCTTCATATGACAACAGTAAACTACATTTCTATACTTTGCTACCCCGAGGAGCGGTCTGTTGGTTCCTAAGACCATGGGAAATATGTGTTTTCCGATGGTCTTAGGCGACCTTTGTGAAAGGGTCGTTCGACTCCCAAAGGGGTCACGACCCACAGGTTGAGAACCACTGCCCTAGGAGTTTGCTGGGATGTCCTGGGTACCTGGACTGTAATTGAGGACTCGTGGTTCTATTGTTTTTCTATTTTTTATTCTGATCCCTCATTTGCAAAATTATAAGCATCTATTTTAAGTGGCTAACACTCAAGAAGCTGTGTTCTTCCCTCCTCTGGTGTAGGTTATCAAAGACTGGAAGACCCCGAAAGGCCAGTCATCCCAAATATGTGCCTCCAGAGAGCATAACAAAATCTTTGGCTCTTTTGTATATTTAAATAAGAAACCCGTTTTCAACTATGTTCATTTTTCTAACAATTAGATCAAGACTGGGAACAGTACAAAAATATGTATAATTTTGTACCTTGCCCACTAATCTTTAATCATCCTCAATCACATTTTAATCTAATCCTGATTTTTCTATTAAGTTGTATGATTTAATTTACCCTAAATTCCTGTCATTGTAGTCAAAAGTCCCTTGGATAATGTAAGTGGCTCTGATCAGAGCACATTGGGGCTTAAGCATAGCTCAAAATTAAAAGCCTATTTCTTTCATCTGAGTCAATACCTTCTCTCCATTATTACTGTTGTCAAGATCATCAAAATATGAGCAACTTATCCTGTTGGTTGCTGTCAACAGCTGGGAAGACAGCCTCCTTCTGTCTCCCATTTCTAGCTTTCTCCTGGCTCATTTTCCTCAGGCAGAGCAAAGGGGAGAGACAGACACATATATCTCTGTCTTCCGCAAGACTGTCTCTTCCCAGCAATAACAAAAAAGGCTCGCTCACTCGCTCTCGCTCTCCTCAATTCTTATGAAAATCTCTCAGCTTCTTTTATCTTCTATTTACTGCCAGCTACCCACAGCGGATGCAACCTGCCTCTGATATCAACCTGCTGTCTTGTAATAGAGACTATATCCCCTTTCCATGGAGAAATCCCAGCTTATCAGAACACTTTAAAAAATATGTTTATATTGATTTCAGAGAGAGGAAGGGAAAGGGAAAGAGAGATAGAAACATCAATGATGAGAGAATCGTCACTTGGCTGCCTCCCGCACACCCTACGTTGGGGATGGAGCCCACAACCGAGGCACCGACCCGATGGGGAATCAAACGGTGACTTCCTGGTTCATAGGTCCACACTCAACCAATGAGCCACTGTGGCTGGGCAGAACATACTTCTAGTGAACAGAACAGAACTGTAGACAGTGGCCTAGAGCGGTTTTGTGCACAGGGACAGGTATCTGGTGGCAGCCCTCCATTTCCCCAGCTTGATGGGCAACTTCCCACTTCTTTCTTGCTGGAGCTTTTCTGTGAACCAGATGTCAACAGATAAATTGGATCCTTTAGACTTTAATCTGTTCAACATTTGAAAGTGTCGAAAGAGTTAGGCCCATTATTCATTCAACTATAGCTACTTTCTACTTTCTGATTAGCTAGGGGATACCAGGGGGAGGGGAGCTCTCAACAGGATACCTGTTTGGAGCAGGTATCCCAGAAGCCACCTCGATCGCTGTGTTTAGAATCCAGCTGGCACACAGCCTTCGTGGGAAGGCGAATGCTTGGTGTTCAGGAAAAATTAAAAGCCTAGGAAAATACAGGCCCCCCCAGGGGCCAGAACCAAGCAGCTGAATGATGGTTCCTTCTGGGAGAAGAGGTGGGAGTTTTTTCTTGCTTTGCTCCTGGGGATAGAAGTGAAGTCAGAACTTCTTGGCAACAAGGAGTGACTAATTCCTCATCATCAGAGGGCCTCGTGCTTTCTGCAGAGCTGACTTCGTGAGTGGTAAATGAAGGGTCTCTCCGAGGGAGAGCTGGTAGAGGAAGAACCAGAGAGGAAAACCGCATCCCTAACCATTACACACATTGGAAAACGGGAGGACATTTTTAGAAGCAAGAAGAGAAACCGGGCCACCCCCAGATCTTCAGACACTTTTTTTTTTCCTTCCTGACTCATCGGGTTAGGGAAGCCTGGTGAGAAGGGATGAGGAAGCAGGCGAGGGGGCCTGCCTTTTCTGGCAACAGGGGTGGGGCATTTTGATTTCGGATTCTGCACATCGTCCAGAACAGACACGGTGTGCCCGTGTTCTAGGCTGGAGGCCAGCAGCAGCTCGGCTGCAGGCGAAGCGGGTCAGATGGCCGGTGCTGTCAGCCAGGGACCCGAGGACTTTCCTTGGGGCTGCACCTCTCCGGGAGTTTGAAGCTATCGGCACAGGTTTGCCTTCTGAGACGTGCAAATGTCACCAGCCGGGAGTGGCAGATGCCAAGAGGCGGCTGAGAACAGATCTCCATCTGGTAATGGGCTAGGCTTCCCGGGACACAGATGAGAATAGTTTGAAACAAAGTGACGGAAGCACCGGGCTCGGCTTTTCACATGTTGTTACGGTCTCTGGGTCATTTCCTGCCTTTGGAATTCACTTCCTTTCCAGGTTCAATAAAACCAGATGATCACAAGACAGAGGTTGGGAGTTCTCTTTGCCTCTGGCCCAGTGCGAGGGGCAATGCAGTGACTGTGAACTTGAATTTCCATGGTGGTTTTAGCCTCCTGTGCTCCTGTCTGTCTGCTCAGGCTGAGCCCAGGAGGGTGGAGCCTTAGGAATGGAACAGTGAATTAGGGACGGGAGCCACCTCCAGTTGAGTCAGCTGAATCCCCTTGTTCCTGAAAAACAAAACGGGGAAGAATAGATTAAAACAGGTGCACATGATGCTTTGCGGAGGGGAGCTCTTTACTACACTTCCCCATATAAGGACGCATGAAGGAAGGAGGCTGACACCAACTCCACACGGCCCCACCCTTGACTTGCTTGAGTCAACAAGGCCAGTGAGGACAGTGACATTTGCTCTGCAATGATCTGCTTTGTTTTTATTTTATTGACTAGAGGCCCGGTGCATGAAATTCATACACGTAGGGGTCCCCTCAGTCCAGCCTG
Organism: Lasiurus borealis; assembly: GCA_004026805.1. NCBI lineage: Eukaryota > Metazoa > Chordata > Mammalia > Chiroptera > Vespertilionidae > Lasiurus > Lasiurus borealis. Next base: position 37,747 of record PVJN01016951.1, on the reverse strand, counting down.
CACCCTCTCCAATCCAGGACCCCTAGGGGGATGTCCTACTGCCGGTTTAGGCCCAATCCCGAAGACAGTTGGACATCCCTTTCACAATCCTGGACTACTGGCTTCTAATTGCTCACCTGCCTGCCTGCCAGGTCACCCCTAACTACCCCCCCCTGCCGGCCTGGTCGCCCCCAACTGACACCCCTCCTCACCAGCCTGGTCACCCCACGTAGCCTGCTGTTCAGTCATTCGGTCATCCCTCACTAACCCCACTGCCAGCCTAGTCATAGGCAGCCATCTTGTGAGGGTGTGAGGGTCAATTTGCATATCACCTCTTTATAATATAGGATATTTATCTCCCTCAGAAAATAATTAAAGTAGCAACAACTCTCTTCCTTGTAGCATTTTCATGCTCATTTTTTGGAGGACTTGGAAGCTGATGTGAGTCTTTATTGTAAATTCTCTCTGCGCTCCCCAGTATGTCTTTGACACCCCTGGAGTTCTACAATGCAGAGACCCTTATCCCCCAGAAGCCAAAGTGAACCCTCTTATTCAAGGGCTATGGGAGCCAGTCAAAACAAGGCAGAAGCTGCTGCCACTATTGTGTGTCTAAGTCTGAAAGGTTTGTCTCTCTAGAGACTGATCCATAGTTACATGTTCCTTCCGAAAAGCCAGCTCATGCAGCCCCTGTTGTCTTGAGGAAGCCTGTGGAGGCTGTTCGAGTCCAGAGCCCACCTCTATCTAGACTGAGCGATCCGAGTTCACAGCTTTGGAAGGAGGGGTCCTCTGTGCCCCACCCTGTCATGATACTGCTAACCTGGCAGTGAGTGTCCAGTTGATGCAAAGGAAGTGGCAGCTGGTGATCAGCTTTTGTCCTGGGCTACCCATCCCCAGAAACAAGAACCAAAATTCTCCCACCCACCTCCATCATCTTGACAGAAAGCCAGGTTATTACAGTGCTCAAGAGTGAATCAGCCAAAACCAGTTTGGCTCAGTGGATAGAGCCTCGGCCTGTGGGTTGGAAGGTCCCAGATTCGATTCCGGTCAAGGGCATGTACCTTGGTTGCAGGCACATCCCCAGTAGGGGGCGTGCAGGAGGCGCTGATTGATGTCTCTCTCTCTCATTGATCTTTCTAACTCTCTATCCCTCTCCCTTCCTCTCTGTAAAAATCAATAAAATATATTTTGAAAAAAAGAGAGTGAATCAAACTGACCTTTCCAAAACACTCTCTCTCCGGGTACCCACAGAAATGGCCTCCTGTGACTTTCACAGCGATGATCCCAACAACATTTAAGATGTTCCGGGGAAGTGAGTATCTAGGAACAGAGCTGGCTCTATAAATAGGCAGGGTCAGAAACACCTGCAGGGGATGATTTCCGAAGCACCAGGAAGTCTGCTCCAAGGCCCCAACTTTCCCCCACTAAAGGCTGCTCTGGAGACCCACAGCATGCTGTTTCCAGAGTGTAATCGGGGGCCGGTGACTTTGTAAGTCATTGCATTTAAACTCTGATGGGTCTGATTGCACAAGATGTGTCAGGAGGCCAGGAATTTGCATTTTCAATCAAGCTCCCCTGCAGATGTTAGTGCAAGTTGCCTATGGCCCCTACTTTGGAAAATTGTGCTGCAGAGAATTGTGAGTCATTGTCACATTAGCACGGATTAACCGGTGACGTGGGATAGCACCACACCTGAATTCTAGGCCAGGCATTGGCCCTCTGTGGGCAAAACAAGTTCATTCTCCACCACGGAAAGCCTCGGGCCCAGAAGGTGACCTCTAAAGGTTTATTCGGGGGCTGGTTTCTAAAATACGGTCCAATGGCCTGCAAAGTATGAGGGTTGGCCCAAAGGGTCAGAGGGGCCAGGGCTTCCCCAGCATGCCCTGCGCATTCCCTGAAGCTCTGCAGAGCAGAAAACCCTGGGAACGAGGAGGAGCCTCTTTAAAAAAATATATATATATATTTCTTTATTGATTTCAGAAAGGAAAGGAGAAGGAGAGAGAGAAACATCAATGATGAGAGAGAATCATTGATTGGCTGCCTCCTGCACACCCCACACTGGGAATCGAGCCCACAACCCAGGTATGTGCCCTTGGCCGGAATCAAACCTGGGACCCTTCAGTCCGCAGGCTGATGCTCTATCCACTGAGCCAAGCCGGCTAGTGCAAGGAGGAGCCTCTTGACCCAGGACTGCAGTCTGTCTTGGTGTCTGAGGTCTTGGGACACAAGGACACTAGAGTAGCTTCATCTCCTTCCTTTGCCCTCAGTCATTTACACATAGGGAGGAAAGGGAAGGAAGAAGAGATTTATTTAGTGCTTTATATGCACTGTCTTTTAAATTCTCTTTAGTCTCCTTTTGAAGACGAGAGAACTGAAATTCAAAGAGATTGAATAACTTACCTCAATTCCCAAGGTCATATGGCTCCTGAATGCTTGAGCTGAAGTTTGAACTCTGGCCTGTCAAGGTACAAGTTCCATGTTCTGTGTCCACAAAACTATTCATAACCAAGTTTTGCTTGTGGCCATTCTGAAGGCCCTAGATGTTTTGAGACCCGCAAAATAGGCTTACCTCTCCCTGGCCGCTATGCGCACCTGTGACCCACTCTGTTTCAGAATCTCCCCACATCCTTGATCTTCATTGCATCCCTGACCTCCAACCTCTCAGCCATGCTCATCTCTTATCCCCACAACTTCTTTTTCTTTTTATTTAAAATATATTTTATTGATTTTTTACAGAGAGGAAGGGAGAGAGATAGAAAGTCAGAAAGATCAATGAGAGAGAGACATCGATCAGCCGCCTTCTGCACGCCCCACAGTGGAGATGTGCCCGCAAGCAAGGTACATGCCCCCGACCAGAATCGAACCTGGGACCTTTCAGTCCTCAAGCCGATGCTCTATCCACTGAGCCAAACCGGTCTCAGCCCCACAACTTCTTGACCCTTAGGGGTAAAATTTGCTGCCACCTCTGCTGGGCCCAGGAGGACTTTTCTGGTCTGCAATTATTCTAGCCATTGACTTCAAGACCAGTGGTTTTCAGGGCGTGAGAATCCCCAAATGCTTAAGAAGCATTTGTGTGCTAACTAAAGCGAAACCCCTTCCCTCCCCTTCTCCCTTCCTGCTTCCCTGATCTCTTCTCAAAGGGCACAGATGTAGGAAACCTGAGTCAGCCCGTACCCTTCTATTAGTCAGCCCCCTCAAACCTCAACTTCCTGGTAGCAGAGATTATTCTGGGATGCTGGGCACCCCCTAGTGGGAGTAATGGAGAGAGAAGAGAGATTGCTTTGGTATGTTCTCAATAACCCACGCACCCTCAGCTTCTCCACCCCCTCCTCATCAGCCTTTGCCTTCCAGCCCAATTCACTGTTCTTGGAATGACTCATTGTTCTCAGGATGATTAGGCCTTTTGCTCTACAAAGCCCTCCCTGAGTTTACCGGCACACTGAGCTAAAATTAAGCAGAAGCCAATTCAGGCAGAAAAATAGGAAAAACTTCCTATGGCGACGGCTCCTGAATCCCTGTAATTCCTTATAAGGCAAACTGAGTAAGACCTAAGTGCATGGAGCAAAACAATAGAGAATATCTTGGAAGGATATTTTTGGAAGAGGGGAGGGTGAGGGAAAGGCTACTTTCCTGATTCAAGATGAACGTTAATGCCCGCATCTGACACACTTACCTTGATTCCAAGACATATTAATGCCTGGTGCTATGGCTTATCGCTCCACGTTTCACTCTTTTTGAAATAAACAGATAAAGCCCCATCCCGGCAGAAGGACAATCCATCTGTAGTTGTGGGACATTCTGAACATTTGTCACTGTCCCTCACTCTTTTTTTTTTAATATATTTTATTAATTTTTTTACAGAGAGGAAGGGAGAGGGATAGAGAGCCAGAAACATGGATGAGAGAGAGAGACATTGATCAACCGCCAACTGCATGCCCCCCACTAGAGCTGTGCCCACAGGCAGGGTACATGCCCCCAACCAGAATCGAACCTGGGACCCTTCAGTCCGCAGGCCGACGCTCTATCCACTGAGCCAAACCGGTCTCGGCTATCCCTCACTCTTAAAAGACCATGACCATAGCCCCCATGACAGGCGATGAGCCCTACTACTATTACATTTCAATCAATAAACCATTTTCTGAGCACCTACACTAGCCAAGGCTCAGATAAAATTGATCTTATGCATTTTCTGACCACAAATAGTTTAGCCCTCCAATCAAAGAAAGGGCTTTAGTAAAAGATGGGGAGAGCTAACATATTTGAGTGCATGTACTAAGAATTCTTCTGGGTATTTTCACAGTCCAAATTTTAGTTCAATAGCTGATCATCTGCTCACGGGCAGGGGTCAGCCAATCTGATCCTGTGGCCCAATGCCTGTCCCCAGGGGATGCTACAATGACATAGCATGCCACCTCTGTATGCCTTTAATTGCTATGGTCTTACCCATTCCTGGGTTTGAGTCATGGACTCATTAGTGCCCATTGCCCTTGGCTTCCTCTGATAGGTCCCCGGAATGCTGATCACAATGCTAGCCATCCCACTGCAGCGTTTCCTCCGCGATGGCTCCTGCCTCATTTTGAACCTAGTTGCTTAGACCAGCGGTCACCAACCTTTCACACCTCACAGACCACCAGTGGCCCACAGACCACCGGTTGGCGACCGCTGGCTTAGTCTAATCTCAGAACTCTTACCGTGTTAAGCCTTTTCATCTTTTCTTGCAGATTTGATGATGTTCATCTCTGTGACAGCCACGAATTGGGGAAGCGTCTCTCCCCTCAGGCACTTCCATTTTTGTGTTCAGGTTGGCAGCCTTCCCAACTCACCAGAGGCCTCACAGAATGAAACCCGCTGTGGAGGGTTAGAGGAAAAAATGGACGTAAGTGCACTGGGCATCTGGGGAAAAAAAAAAAAAAAAAAAAGATCAAGGATGCTCCAGCTTGCTCGGCCTCTCTGACCAAGGCTTGACAGCAAAAGCTGGGATTCCTTCCTGCATAACTTGGGCTTGAATTAAAGCCTTTTTTTTTAGACTGAAGACCTCTGGCTTCACTCTGGATGGAACACTCAAAGGGCAGAGTAAGGTCCCCAGCTGCCAGGAAGGACACACTGACCCCTGGCCCCCGTGCCTTGGCCAATCAGGGAAAAAAATTGGTGAGAAAGTCTTGGTCTTTTAAGAAAGCTGTGGTGACTTAGCGGAGCCACCTGGGGTGCTTCTGCCAATGTAAACTGTCCTCATCTGTGTCAGCCGGCCTTGGCTTCAAGAGAAAGGGCGGTGACGTGTTTATGCGCTCCGAGGACAAAACTTCCTGGAGAGAGAATGAGAAATAAAAGTAATAAACCCAACTAGCGGCTGCTTTGGGTGGCTGGAACAGAAGGAATCTTCAGACCAGGGGCCCCAGCTCCGACAGACAGAGATAAGGGAGCTTTCACTACTTCTGTTTCTATTTTAGAAGAAATAAAAAGCAAATCATAAATCTAAAGATGAAGGTGCATTCATCTGGGGAGAGAATTAAACGGTTACATTCCAAACAGATATTAGGACTGCAAAAGGGAAAACTTTTAACCGGCTGGTGGAAATGTTTCTTTCCTGAAAAACACCAAAGATAAGGTTCCAAAAATTACTTTTCGGGCAGGTTAAGAAGCATCCATTCGGGCTGTCTGTAGTGAGCTAGATTCCTAGCACTGGATGCTTTCTAAGGAAAAATAAAAGGTGAGCAACAAAGCTATTATGGGAGATTCAGGAGTGTGATTTGTTGATAAAGGTGATGATCCAGAGCTGCAACAAAGAGAAAGCCGTGGATTTGCAGCTGGGGCGGGGCCCAGAAAGGATGGTGCCCCTGTTTCATGCCTTTAAGAAACTCACAGTGAGGTCCCAAGGCAGTGCTTGTGGGCAGGGGCCAGGTCTAACGCGTCCGCCAGTGCCTGCGGCTTTAGATACCCGTATGTGTTATCTGCCGCTATCCCCAAGGGAAGGAAGTGTTGTGCCAGCTGGAAATGTCCCAGAAAAGACAGGTATGGAACTCTTGGATGATGTCCAAGGAAACCAGGTGAGGACTTGAACTCTGGCCAGAGACGCAGGGTGTGTACACCTGGGGAAGCTGGGTGGGAGGCGTTAGAGTACACTCAGGCAGGGGAGCGTGGGGTGTGGCGTGTCCATGAAGAGTGGGTGTGAGCATTCCAGAGCCTGGACTCTGTTTATGAAAGACGCTTCAGTAAATACAGAGCATGAGTTCCTCTGGCTGTCCTACAGCCTTTCCTCCTGCTGCGTTTCTGGTTCTTTTGAAGCCACAGCATAAAGTTCTCACTGAAGTGGAAGCTGAGACAAAGGTGGGACACCATGGCCAGATCCGCAGCACAGAGCCAAGGAGACGAGGCAAACCCTTGGACTTGAAGTAGGGAGCCGTGCTTCTGAATCACAGCAATGAAAGTTAACTCCACGTCTTCAGCCACTTCATTTCCCTTCTAACTCTCTGGTGTCCTTTTGACCTTTTACTTTTCTTCTTTCTCCCACGGATTTCCCTGTGGCTGGAGCCACTTCAGACCACTTCCCAACTCTGTGTTCAGTGATGCCACGAGGCAGCTTACCACCAGCCACGGGGGGAGTATTGATATGACAGAAAGAATAAATGCCATACACTTGAGGTTTATTTCTTTTTTTCTGAACAGCCAGTTGTTAAAACATTTACCAATACACCATGCCTGTACCTGAGTTTTCACATGGAAGGGGGGGTTGGTGAACTGAAGGGGAACAATGTAAGAAATTTAGGAGGCAAATGGTGAAGCCAAGTATCTAGAGCAGCGGTTCTTAACCTGTGGGTCGAGAACAGCTAGCAGGGTCTCCTAAGACCATCAGAAAACACAGAGATTTACATTAAGACTCATAACAGTAGCAAATTACAGTTATGAAGTAGCGACAAAAATAATTTTATGGTTGGGGATCACCACAACATAAAGAACTGTATTAAAGGGTTGCGGCATTAGGAAGGATGAGAACCACTGATCTAGAGGAAAGTGGTGGGTCACCATGATTGGTTCTGCCCACCTCATGGACACACGCTCCACCCCAACACAAACCTTGGCTCCCATACTTAAGAGTTGCTCAATAAGAACCTGCTCTTGTGTCTGCAATGACATATAGACATTGTTTTCTGTTGATTTAGGGTTTTGTTTTGTTTTTTTATCTTCCCACTTGAACATGTTCTTGAGGTTTATGGTGCAGGTTATAATAGGTACAAGCTGTTGGTTCTTCTACCACAACAGCCTGAGTAGCAGCAGCCATAGCTCTGAGCCAGTGGTCGGCAAACTTTGGCTCGAGAGCCACATGCAGTTTGTGAGCCAACCACTGATGTAGACTTTCTGTTCTAATAATTACAGGCTGCTGATGTTCCTTATGATTAAGCCTCTATCCCAGTGGTCGGCAAACTCATTAGTCAACAGAGTGGCAAACCACGGCTCGCGAGCTGCAGTTTGCTGACCACTGCTCTGGGCTACCCCATGGCCATGGCCTCAAGAAGGGCCACAAGGCGACCAAGAATGTGAGCAAGCTGAGGCTCAGCGGTTGCCATGGGCACCTCAGTAAGCATACCAAGTTCATGCAGGACATGATCTGAGAGGTGTGTGGCTTTGTCCTCCATGAGCAACACACCATGGAGCTGCTTAAGGTCTCTGAGAACAAGAGGGCCTGATATTCATGAAGAAAAGGGTGGGGACACACATCCATGCCAAGAGGAAGAGAGGAGCTGAGCAATGATCTTGCAGTCATGAGGAAGGCAGCAGGCAAGAAGGACTGAGCCCCATCCCTTCTGTGGTAATAAAACCTGTTCAGGAAAAATATATATATATATAACCTAGGTCCAGAGTGTTTTTCCTACTATGGATTTAAAGTATGTTCACATAGATTCACTTCCTCTTTTGCTCTTCCAACCATTCATAAAATAGTATTAGAGGCCAAGTGCAAGAAAGTCATGCACAAGGGCATGCGGAGGTTCCCTCAGCCCAGGCTGCACCCTCTCCAATCCCAGACCCCTCAGGGGATGTCCAACTGCCGATATAGACCAGCAGTCGGACATCTCTCTCACATTCCTGGACTGCAGGTTCCTAACAGTTAACCTCCCTGCCTGTTTGATTGCCCCTAAGTGCCCCACCCCCTGCCAGCCTGGTTGCCCATGCAGCCTGCTGTTCAGTCATTTGATTGTCCCTCAGGTCAGCCCTGGACAGCTGGGCAGCCACCATCTGAACCTTGCCTGCACCTCGGGCTGGCCCTGGGTGGCTGAGGGGCTGAGGGGACTGGGCGCCACCATCTTATGGCTACAGGTGCTGCCATCTTTGAGGGTATGGCAATCAATTAGCATGTTCCCTCCTTATTGGCTGTGGGCACCGCCATCTTTGTGAGGGCATGACAGTCAATTAGAATATTCCCTCTTTATTGGCTAGGGTGTGTTCCCCTCCCCCTGTATGTGCTTCCCATTAACCTTTGTCTTCAACACCTTATCTCTTCCAAAAATATCCCTGAGCTGGATTATTATCACTCTCTCTGGAGTACAGTTTTTAAACTTTAATATACAGGCAAATCACCAAGGGAATCTTATTAAAAAGCAGATTTATATTCAGTAGGTCTGACTGGGGCCCAAGATTCCCTATTTCTAACAAGCTCCCAGGTGCTGCCACTGGTCAGCAGGTCACTCATTTGGTGGCAAGGCTCCAGACTGTTAACCCATCTGCCTCTTCTGCTTGAAGAAGTCCCACTACACTTCTGGAAGGGACAGTCTTCAAGGGAGATTGGACCAGTAGTGGAATCATAACCAAACAACCAAATCTATATGCCAAGTAGAGTTAGATTCTCTTTCAAGAATTTGAACCAGAATGCTATCCTAGTCTGGATTCTCCACTAAGTAGAGCCTGGGATAGAAGTTTGCACATAGTTATTTATTTGGGAATCCCAGAAAACAGGATGGGAGGATATGGGGTGTGAGAAATAAAAGGGAGAAAAAAGTACAAGGATGTGTGATTGAAATGATGATCTCAAAGGGCACCAGGTATTCAATCCTGTGGGACCTGCTAATGGGCATTCAGAAAGACATCTCAGTACTGTCCCAAACATTTACCCAGCCTTTCCTTTATGAAAATACTGATTAAATGCTTCACAACCTTTATTTTCCAGTTTCCAAATAATGACTTGATTCCTTAACATCCTCTAAAAGTCACCAATAAATTTTACTTTAGTATGATTATGAACTCATGGATGATAAAGATTACATGTGAAGTATTTAATACAAGCTACATAGCAAGTCCTCTGCAAACATTAGCTGTTGCTATCACCACTCTTACTATTAATGCGTTCTCATGACTTTTTCTATCATAATGGACCTGCTTGCTCATATAGAACACCAACACCCATTGGATTTACTTAAAATTCCCAATCTTGGCTTATACTCACCCACTGTAACTGGAGAGCCAGTCTGACACCCTATTGGGTTTGTTTTGTTCCAGGGGTTGTGCAAGCTAGGGCCTGTAAACCAAATCTAGCCTACTACCTGTTTTTTCAAATAAAGTGATTTTTTTGGAACACAGACACATCCATTCACTTACATACTATTTATGGCTGCTTTAGTGCTACAACATCAGAGTTAAATAGCAAAGCCTAAAATATTTATAGCTTTGTTCTTTAAAGAAAGTTTGCCAATCCCTGGTCTTTTCTTCTCATAGACTGTTTACCAAGTCCATGCAAAAATCTCAGAATGGGTTATTGATCACTGAGGAGACCAAATAAAGGTGGGAATGAATCACTGCCACCTCTTTCCATTTGAAAAACAATTGCAAGTACTATTAGTAGAGAGGGTGTTAATTCAACCCTTTAAGAGCTGTGCTTTATATTATCCTTCTCAGAATCAGACTATTTACATAGTCCATCGTTTGGTAAAAGTCCATTTAACAAGCAAAACATTAATAAACTTTTTTGAATAAGATTAATTGCTTGAAGCAGTGCCCTCAGTAGTTCTAGACCTGTTTCTTACAACAACAGTGTTTGGACAGAACAGACCCAGGGACGTGCCTTCCTCAAGCCTCTGGACACTGTCCTATGTCTTATCCAGTCACCACCTTTGGTACCACCTCTGAGTCCAGCCAACACACTGGTTTCTTTTCTACCTTAACTCCTTATTGCCCAACAGCCATGAGCTCCCACATTCGTCAGAATTATTCCACCAAGGTCAGCTGCCTGGCCAACCTGCATCTGTGGCCTCCCATACCTACCTCTCTCGAGGCTTCTATTCAACCAGGATGACGTGGCTCTCAAGGGTGTGGGCCACTTCTTCCATGAGTTGTCAGAGAAGAAGCTCAAGGGCGCTGAGCATCTCTTAAAATTGCAAAACCAGTACCGTGGCCACATTCTCTCCAGGAGGTGCTAAAGCCTCCCCAAGAGAAGTGGGCAAAACTCAGGATGCCATAGAAGCCTCCCTGGCCTTGGAGAGGAACCTGAACCAGGCCCTCTTGGAGCTGCAGGCCCTGGGTTCTACCCACACAGACCCTCAGCTCTGTGACTTCCTGCAGAACCACTTCCTGGGTGAGCAGGTGAAACTCATCAAGAAAATGGGCTAAACCTGACTCACCTCCACAAGGCTGCCTGACCCCCAAGTCTGGGCTGGGCGAGTATCTATAAGAAAGGCTCACCCTCAAACACGACTAGGAACCTTTGGAGCCCAGAAGCCCTTGAGAGGCCCCTCTGCATCTCCCTAGTGTCTGGCTTTTCCCTGAGCTTCTCCCTGAAACTATTAGTCATTCTTTTCACCACCTGAAGCCCTCTCCCATGCATTGGACCAAATGAAACAATAAATCTTTTTGCAGCAAAAAAAAAAAAAGAAAGAAAAATAAAAGATTATTAGCTTGAAAACAGAAGACTGTTGCTAAAGGAATCTTCCTCTTCTTCAGGGATTTTTATCAGACTAGTCTAAAAATAAATTAGCTTTTCAAGTAAGAATAAATGTAGATAGAATTTATCACTTTCATTTTCTCCACAAATATCTTTGACATGTTAATAACCACCTAATGAGGACAGACATTAGATGAATATTTATGATGGCCATGGCTGATGAATATGATTCATGAACTATGCATTTAGTACTGGATTCAGAACGGAGTCATGAGATACGGTTAGTCATTGGGACTGGATACACAATGAATGACCACTTTATCTTAGGCCCTCCAAAATGAGAATGTCCGTGTCCACATAGAACTTTCAGCTTCTTTTGTGAAACAGTCTTTCAGGGCAGAAACACAGGAAGTGACTGGAGAAGCCCAGTTCTGACCAAATAACACAAAAACGTTTATCATGTTCAGAGGTCAAGCTTTAAAAGCCTTTTGAAAACAGCCTAAGCCCCAAAGTACAGAGAGGGTGAGTGGGGACGGAGTGCTTTGTTAGTGTTTTTTTGTTTTGTTTTGTTTTGTTTTGTTATAAAAACAATATAATATTTTAAAAATTTTAAAGAAAACTTCCCTTTAGTCCTGGGCCCTAATACATTTGCTTTCATTTTTAAGTAATCTCATTTAGCTTTCAACCAAATGCATGTCCATGTTCACATGTCATTAACTTCGATGAGAGTTTACCTATCAGGAACAATGATTAAAACACGAACCAGACTTATCCACAGGACGATCATCACAGAGGTATCAATAACACCATCTATGAGAGCTCCCAGTGGCTCTCAAGCTTCGCCACACATTGACATCTCTTGGGGATGTATTTTATTTTATTTTATTATTTTTTTTAATATATTTTATTGATTTTTTTACAGAGAGGAAGGGAGAAAGTCAGAAACATCGATGAGAGAGAGACATCAATCAGCCACCTCCCACACGCCCCATAGTGGAGATGTGCTCGCAAGCAAGGTACATGCCCCCAACCGGAATCGAACCCGGGACCCTTGAGACCGCAAGTTGATGCTCTATCCACTGATCCAAACCGGTCTAGGCTGGAAATGTTTTTTTAAATACTGATATTGTGGCCCTACCTGCCAAGCATCCTAATTTCATTATTAGCCTGGGGTGGGTTCCAGGGTTGGGTATTATTTTAAAATTCCCCTTGTAATTCTAAAATGTTGATTTAGCCAGATGCTTTGATGTTACGGGTCAAACACTGAGGTCCAGGAGTGCATGTCAAGCCTGGGCCCTTTCCCCAGCTAAAAACTTCCTTCAATCACAGTAAATGAGCAGCTAGTTGAAGACCCTGGATGAAAAAGAAAATACTAGACTTTTCCTTGGAGGAGCAGGTGGGGATGTATTCCATGGTTCTGAGAATAAGGATTTAGCCTCTTTCCCAGCATAGAACCAAACTTTCTGGCAATAGTCAAGATCTACCACCATAGGAATATGGGCTGTGATATCAATGCTTAGTCAGAGCTGTACCTTTGGCCTAGTTAGTAGACAGTGTCCAGATGTTTGGGATTGTGTTCTCTCAGCCATCCAGTCCTCGATTTAATATTCAACAGGATGACCGCCATCATTTAGAAATCTCCCGAGGGAGCAGGCTCCCAAACTGAAGATTTGACACGCTCCCTCTTTTCTCTTTTCCATATGGTTGGAGTTTGAAATGCTTCTCTGCTGTCTCTTTCCTTGGGGAATTTCCTCTGGAGCTGGAGATTAATCATTATGCAAATATTAAAGAGTTTGAAAGTTTGAGAAAGGAAGGGAATTTGTTTAAGCAACGCTGTTGCGGTAGTTTAAATGAAAGATAAACAGCTGTTGTGTTTTGACCTGCATTCCAATTCTACTGAGCAGTTTGTGTGAGATGAGATTATATTTAGGTCTTCTCTGAGATTTGTGTGTACCTTTGCCAAAACCTCCGTGTTCCCATCAGTCTCCAAATGTATCGACCACCACCCCAACCTGTTTGCACTCCCTCTTCTCCGACCAAAAAGGCCGTTCTGGGAAAAGACCGATGAAAACATTTCTTCTCTCAGAATGTTGGTCTGACTGAGATGTTATTTAGATTTTTTAAATAGCCTAAATGCCTGGGGTGATCTGAAAGGAAATGCAGCAGAGTCTCATGTTGCCTAATAAATAGGGCAAGTCATGCTCGCTCAGGCACAGCCCAAAGGGAAAAACAAAGTCCTCCCTCTTACCCTGAAGGTCAAACCTCCTTGGCTTCACTTGTCATATTCTCCCCTTCTGTGCCCTCATGGATTTCTAAACAATGGACTGCTAGTTAATAATTCCGTGTATTAAAATTTCCCTGCTTAAATCACTGTGTGCTTTCTCCTGATCTGACCCACACTCATACTGCCCTTCCTAGACACAGAGTTCCCCAAGAGCAAAGGACATTGCTACAGGGCTGGAGTGAGACAAGCTAGGCACACAGATTCCTTGACTGATGGAGTCATTCAAGGGCAAGGTGGATGCCTGAGGGTGGTGACTCCTTGAAGTCTATGTCCCCCATCCCTTGTTTACCTCTCCCCCAGTCCAGACCCTGGTGTGTTGTGGTTGTTTTCTTTCTCTCTTCTCCCCTCCCCACCCCTCGCCTCCAGAGTTTAGCTTAGCACATTCCAGAGATAGTAGTTAGTACTTGTTATGGGCTGAATGTTGTGTCCCACTGCAAAATCATATATTCAAGCTCTAATCGCCAATGTGTGAGTATTTTGGAAACCAGGCCTTTGGGTGTAATTAGGTTCAGGTGAGGTCATGAGGGTGGGGCCTTCATTTAGGGATTAGTGCCCTTTAAGAAGGGGAAGACAGACACCTCCCTCTCTCTCTTTCTCTTTCTCTCTCTCTCTTTCTCTCTTTCTTCATTCATTCATTCACTAAGGAAAGGCCAGGTGAGCACAAAGAGAGGCCAGGAAGTGGGTCCTCTCCAGGAGCCAAATCTGTTGGCTCCTTGATCTTGGACTTCCCAGCCTCCACACTCAGAAAAATAAATGTCTGTTGGTATTTTGATATGGCAGCCCAAGCTAATACAATGCCTAATTAGCATTTAGTAAAAAGCTGAATTACCTTTTCTTTCTCAGGATCATTTCTCTAAATTCGGTTTAAGAAAAATAGTTAAGCCCAGCTGGCATAGCTCAGTGATTGAGTGTTGACCTATGAACCAGGAAGTCACAGATTCCGGTCAGGGCACATGCCTGGGTTGCAGACTTGATCCCCCGTATGGGGTGTGCAGAAGGCAGCCAATCAATGATTCTCTCTCATCACTGATGTTTCTGTCTTTCTCTCCCTCTTCCTTCTGCTCTGAAATAAGTAAAAATATATATTTAAAAAGAAAACAATTGAGTCTAAAAATAGTTTAGCATTGTGTTCAAAGTCAGATTTTGAAGTTTTGTAGACCCATGTTCAATCCTAGCCCTACCATAACCCTGATCTAGTTACTCTGTGTGCCTCCCTTTCTTTATAAAGGGAGTGGGGAATCTTTTTCTGCAAAGGCTATTTAGATATTTCTAACATCATTCATGGGTCATATAAAATTAATACCAGCTTGCCGAAACCGGTTTGGCTCAGTGGATAGAGCGTCAGCCTGGGGACTGAGAGGTCCCAGGTTTGATTCTGGTCAAGGGCATGTACATTGGTTGCGGGCACATCCCCAGTAGGGAGCGTGCAGGAGGCGACTGATTGATGTCTCTCTCTCATCGATGTTTCTGGGTTTCTTTCCCTTTCCCTTCCTCTCTGTGAAAAATCAATAAAAATATATTTAAAAAAGAAATTAATACCAGTTTAAATATTCGCCTGCTATATTTGGTTAAACATTTAATTAACTCACCCCTAATGGCTTGGTAGGGCCAGACCAAATGATTTTGTGGGCTTTATTCAGCCTGTGGGCCGGATGTTCCCACCCCTGATCTATATAGCGGACATAATAATAATGTCTAGTTCATAAAACTGTGGAAAGGATTAAATAAGTTAATACATATCAGGGGTTTAGTCAATGCTCTCAAATATTAGCTTGTAGGGTTGATAGTAAGCTAACATTACTCCCCATAAAATTAACCCAAAATTTCCAAGTTTGAGTCACAAAATGAGGAAATAAGAACCAAAAGCCAATATGTCAGTCATTAGTCTTTTGAAGGGGTTTCTAAAGTCAGAAAAGTTGAACATTGCTTATCTTTGTCCCAAAAGCCAATGTAAACCATGTTTAGGAAGGAAGGTAAAAAAAAAAAAAAAAAAAAGCATAGCAGTGGCATCGATCTCCTTTCCCCATGAGAGAAGATTGGATTAGAATAAATATTCAATCTGTTCTTTTTTGTTCCCACTTCAAAAAGATGTAACTTTATTCAAATTCTATTCAGTGAGAATGTTTAGCGCCTCTTCCACATTCCAGGAATTGCACTAATTAGTAAAGGTTCAAGCAGCTGCAGGTCTGAAGGTATAGAGATAAGCATGTAAACAAAGCAAAGGTCATTTTGAGTGATGCTCACTCAAACTGTGCTGAGCTCACCAGGGTTCTGTGGGAAGGAAAAGGCAGGGACCAGGCAAGGTCAGAAACTCCTTCCCAGAGGTTATATTCCTATTGCTATTGCGCCTCAGCAGTACAAAGGGAAAAGTGAAAGGCATTACTTGAATTTTTTCAAGTGACCAGAGCAAGATGGTGTTTTTGTCTGAAGCTAACTGTTAGTGTATTTGGTCATTTGGAACTACTAATATTGACATTGGAGCTACCATTCTTTGAATATAAGAGCTATTTTATATGCCTTAATTATTTTTCTCTTTTTTTACAGAGAGGAAGGGAGAGGGATAGAGAGTTAGAAACATCGATGAGAGAGAAACATCTATCAGCCACCTCCTGCACGCCCCCTACTGGGGATGTGCCCACAACCAAGGTACATGCCCTTGACCAGAATCGAACCTGGGACCTTTCAGTCTGCAGGCTGACGCTCTATCCACTGAGCCAAACTAGTTTTGGCATGCCTTAATTAATTTTCATTTCAATCCTTCTAAAAACCCTGGAAGATAGGACTCATTATCAACATTGTACAGGTAAAAAAAAATTCAGACTTTTAGCCAGAATAGTGGGGCTGAAGACACCTTCCTCAACTCTGCTCTTGACCTGCTACTATTGACTTTGTCCAATTTCTAGAAATCTGTTTTGTTTGTTTTTTTTTGCTGTGATGCAAAAAAAACATGCAAGACCTATATAGAATATTTCTCAACCTAAGCAAACTTGACCTAAATTTCTTCATAAAACACTGGCTATTTTAATGGGCCAGATTCAACCAGCTTTTATTCACGACTGAAAATTGCATTTTAATAGAAAAATACACGTGCTACCCAAACCCAATCGACTTATCGTATCACATCTCTAAACCAGTCCTGCCAGTTTATTAATTGCAGCTATAAAGAATAACACAAGAAAATGTCCTTGGATTGTCTACTCTCCCTACCCAATAAGGAAAGCTCGCAGCACAGAGCCCCGACACAGCTCAAGCAACCACAAAATACTGCTTCTGTGTCTTCCTTCCCGCCTCTGGCACACACAGCAGGGGACTGGGCAGGCAGACCAGGAGAGAACTCCTATCCAAAGACAACAGGATAGAGAATTACAGGCTTATCACCCACAGCCACGGTTCACAGCCCTCTTCAAACCACCTCTTGAGAGAAGCTGTTGCCAGTTACAGTTTCATCCAGGAACTGACCTTGGCCCAGAGCCTTCCATTCACTTGCATACCAGGGAGGTCATTCCCAGCCAATAGATATACTTTCTATTGTCCCTTCCATGAAGCTCAGAGAGAGAGAAGAATAGTCAAGGGGCAGGTGGAAACGGTGGGACCAAGATGGGAAAAGTGGGCTGCATAAAGTGGGACCCCCAGAACAGCTTTACAAACAGCCCCAGGGAATGGCGTTCAGGTAGGAGGGAAGCAGGTATGTCTATCATGATGAATGCACATAGATTCTGGTGCTCCAGAAAAAGAATTTGAAAATACCTTTCCTGACTTGGGTAGGAATAATAATGAAGTGACACGATGACTCTATGTTGAGCGCTCTACCTGATACATAGGAAGGACTCAGGAAAGCAGAGCTCCTGCCCCGGCCAGAGTGGCTCAATTGGTTGGAGTGTTGTCCTGTGCACTGAAGGGTCATGGGTTTGAGTCCCAGGCAGGGCATATACTCCGTCTGCCAGTTCGATCCCCAGTCGGGGTGCATCCGAAGGCAACTGATCAATGTTTCTCTCTCACATCAGCGTTTCTCTCTCCCTTCCTCTCCTTCTCCCTTCCTCTCTGCACTCAATGAAAAAAATATTCTCAGGTGAGAGTTTGAGGAAGAAGAAGAAGGAGAAGAAGAAGAAGAGGAAGAAGAAGAAGAAGAAGGGCTGCTTCTATTATTATCATTAAAATTTTGCTCTTTCTAATGAAGACTAGTTTGTTAAGGATGTGATCCAAGTGCAGCATGTCCATGTCTGTAAGGGGTGGCAGAGGTGGGTATTGTGGTAGGCTGAAAATAGCCCTCCCAAAGATACCAGGTTCTCATCTTTGGAACTGGCAAATATTGCCTTATTTGAAAAAAAACAAAAACAAAAAAACAACAACACAGTTTGCAGATGAGATTAAGTTAAAGATCTTGAGATGGAGGTGACTATCCTAGATTTTCTGGATGGATCATAAATGTAACCCCAAGTGTCCTTTTAAGAGAGAGGAAGATTTCCCAGAGGGGGGTGGCAATGTGAAAACATAGCCAAGGGAAATTTGAAGATACTGGCCTTGAAGATTGAAGTGACGCAGCCACAAGCTAAGGAATGCCAGCAGCCACCAGCAGTTGGACGATGCAAGGGACAGAATCTCTCCTGGAGTCTCTGGAGGGAGCCCAGTCCAGTTAGCATCTTGAATTCAGCCCAGTGATACCGAGTTTGGCGTTCTGGCCTGCAGAACTGTGAGAGGGTACATTTCAATAGTTTTAAGCCACCACGTTTGTGGGATGGCAGCCATAGCAAACTAATACCATTATTAAGTGGCTTTTCATCCTAGGCAAGATTCATCAGTAAACTGTGGTCCCTCATGAGTCCTAGCTAATGAGTACTTATTAGATTGTGCAGTTCCAAAGGTAGAGACCACACATGCTGATAACCCAGTTTTGTGTGTGTGTTGTGTTTTTGCTTTGTTGTTATTGTGTGTGTTGTTTTTTTTTTGAGGGAGGGAGAGGTGTTGGCAATTAAAAAGCCCCGATTTTCAGCAGATGCCAATTCCTATGATATCCATACTCCCACTGTGGCCCAGTTTCAAAGGTTTAGCGTCTGCCTTGCACAGTTCCTCAGTATTTAACAAACGGCTCTAGCACGTTGGAAGGAACCAACCTCAGCACATCCCTGTCGAGGTGCTCCGCACCACCGGAACATCTCTCTCAGACTGTATCGAACATAACTTTATTTTTCCTTGATGACTCTGAGGAGGACTTTATTGTAGTTCCTGAGAATCAACACGGGGAACATTAATTACTGTGGCACCGCGTGTGTGCCGAGTTGCCAATCAACAGCATTGTGGTGGGTGGCTTCCCACCCTGCAGGGCTGAGAAGGAAAAGGCAGAACAGAATGTCCAATCTCCCTTAGTTGTATGCTTTTATTCCTTCGGGAGCTCTGGAGGGAATCCAGCAGAGACTACCGCCTTCCTTAGGTAAATTTACCGCGGTATGAATGGTAATAGCAGTGACAGAAATCATCATCATTTGCTTCCAATGGAATAAGGCTTTCCAGTTTTCAAAGGGAATTGGACTTTCACCTTGAGGAAAAGAGAATAGAGGCTTTATCTGCAGAAACAAATGGAGTGTGTAAAATTCAGTCCCTCTGTTCAGCCCCACGCTGCTGCTGACTTCGGAACAACATTCCCCTTGTATATATCCGGGGCTTGGGAAATGTTCCTAGTTCCCGGGAAGAAAGTTAACTAAAACATATGACATCTCTGGCAAGAATCACAATTTCACACAAAAACTTCCTTGCAGTAAGTTCCTCTGCATATTGCTTCCCCCCGTGGAATCGCCGTCTCCAGGGAAAGCTGGGGTCTGAAATGGCAACTCTCTTTAACGAAAGTGAGGGCTGAAGGCTAAATCCAACAGCCCTTTATTCCTTCAGGACAAGCCTTCATCTTAAGATCTCTTTTCATGGATAAGATAAACTCTTCCAGATTCTTTTTCTTTTTGTTGTTTTTAGACATGAAAGCATGTATAACTCAAGAGGAAAGAAAAAATAAATATAGTTACTTCTCCTATAACACAACGGTGTTTCCTGTAGACAAAATATTACAGACTCTTTGTATTATATTTATTTATGGAATTGGGAGGTGGGGGTGGTCACTGGAGAGAGGCCTGGCAGAGATTGGTGGTTATGTGTTTTATGCCTGGATTAGATTGGTTATGAGAATCAATGTTTTCAAATTTGAAATGTGCTATATATGCCATATATATATATAAAAGCCAAGCCACTGGAAGGACTGGAATGACCAGTTGTTAAGACGTGTTCTGCAGCAGACCAACTGGTCTAAAGGGGGAGGGGCTGTCCGGCCAATCTCCTGCAGCCCCTGGCCAGCATGGCCCCTGATAGCCCCTCCTCCCCCCAGATCAGGAGCAGGGCTGGCTGACCAACCTCCTGCATCCCCTCCCTGCAGCCGGCCAGCCCCATTAGCCCCAATCAGGGCAGGTTGGCTGGACTCCACCCATGCACAAATTCGTGCACTGGGCCTCTAGTGTAAATATGTATAATATATTTTTCTGGAAGTAAAAGCAAGACAGTTATCAGCCACCCTTGCTGGTAGAGGAAAGTAAAACCATGTCCACATTAAAGAGCGAGGTCACCACTCATGTTTCAACACGGTCGTGGTGCCTGCCCTTTCTGCTACCATATGTACGAGTGCCAGGATCTGAGCCACGGGCTGCCTGATGCTGTACTTCAGAGATGGCCTTCACAGAACAGATTTTCAGAACACATCTGTTGATTATCACAGGGATGAGATGGTATTAAAATATTGGACAAACATCTACTGGAGACAGCATGTTCACTACCCACGGGAAAGAGAGAGTCAGAGCTAAGAGTGAAGGACTAGATTTATGAAGCTTCAGTCCCTTCACCCACACTGAAGAGTGACAAGTCCTCCAATTGACCCGTAGGCTCTGTGTATTAAGATGGATAAGCTGCTGAGACCGGTTTGGCTCAGTGGACAGAGCATCGGCTTGCGGACTGAATGGTCCCAGTTTCGATTCCGGTTGGGGGCATGTACCTTGCTTGCGGGCACATCTCCACAGTGGGGTGTGCAGAAGGTGGCTGATCGATGTCTCTCTCTCATCGATGTTTCTGACTTTCTATCTCTCTTCCTTCCTCTCTGTAAACAATCAATAAAATATATTTAAAAAAAAAAAAGATGGATAAGCTGCTGTGAGCTTGAAATAGGAAAAACAATAACCATTCCTAATTTTGTTTGTGTATTAATTATTTTGCTTGTGAAATTATCTACAGTGGTACCTCGAGATACGAGTTTAATTCGTTCCGTAACCTTGAGGCGTGGGAAACTATGAGATGCTTGAGTCGTGGTAAACTGGTGGGTCGTGTGCAGCAGGCAGATCGGTGCGATTACTTGTATCTCAAATGTTGCTCGTATTTCAAAGCAAAAATTGCTCACTCGATGGCTCGTATCTCAAAAATCTCGTATGTTAGGGCACTCGTATCTTGAGGTACCACTGTACTAGCAAGTGAACCTTTGCAGTGTATATTTTCAGGAACTCAAAAGTTACTTCCTTCCCTCTATTGCTAAATTATGAGAACAAAAATGTCTGCCTGTAAATTTTAACTGGCACTTGCATACAACTGAGTGTGTTCGAAATCCTCTAAAAGGATTCTAATATTCAGATGTCAACTATACAAAGAACTAAGAAGAAGAAAGAGATAGAATGGAGACATAATCTGCAAATAATCCAGTAACTGCCATCTCTTAAATTAGAATATCTAACTCCAACTATCACTCCAAGAATGTCATGTTCTTGCTCTTGAATAAAATTAGTAACAAAAAAAAAATGAGATGATAAAAAGATAATAGCAAAAAAAAAAAAAAAAAAGATCTCAAGAAATAATGATTTGTAATATCCCCAATCCACGAAGAGTGAGGGGAACATGGGTTTTGGATTAAGATATAGACAAATGATTTAATCCTGATAGTCCATTTACAAGCTCTATAATAACCTTGTATCATTTACTTAATTTCTTGGAGCCCTAGTTTCCCTATTTCTTAAATGGGAAAATTATACCTAATGCATAATATTTTTGAGAAGTTATATAATAGAAGCTCAATCATTCAACATCTAAGATCGGCTGTGTTTTTCTTTGAGGCTCGGAGTGGCTGTGGATTTCTGTAGCTGATGGGAGCCAGGAGGTGTGTCTGTTCTGAGAGGTTGGAAGGCTCCCTCTCTCCAGTTCTTCATTTGGACACTTTTGTCATCAGCACAGGAGTCACCTGGGGGTAGGTAAGCTTTCACTAAGGTGGTTTGCATCACTCACATTCTAAATGGATGGAGAAAGTCCCAGAATTCTTATGTTGACCCTCAGCAAGGATTCACCCCCAAGGAAGTCACGGAGGTGGGGTCGGGGAGGGGGGAGAGATATCATGGCAGCAAAAGGCCTTGCAGTTAGCACCCTACGTTCTTTTGGTAACTTAGGTTAACACTCTGTCTTGTCCCGAAAGGCAGAACAGCACAGTGAGAAGGAGAACAGGTTTTGAAGTCAAATCTGTTTTCAAAGCCTGGCCCTGCTATATGCCACTTCTAAGCAACCATTTCCTAAACTGTAGATGATGATCATTATTGTACCTTCCTCATGGGTCATTACAAGAATTAATACATGAAGGCAACATATATTGAGTATAGTGAGTGCTGTCTCCACACCAAGGCTTTGTGTATAATTTAACTAACTCGTTTCTCACTTCAACTCTGTGAAGTAATAGTATCCCCATTTTATAGATGTAGAAACTGAAGCACAGTTTCTATTGCTTGCCCACGGACCCAGAACTTGGGTCCATGTTGTTAATGACTATGTAACCTAAGAACAATAAATTAATTAATGCACATATAATGTCTTAGCATAGGTGTCTGGCACTTAGAAACCAGTCCATACGTGGTAGCTAGTGTAGTATACGTAGGTACTGTGCATCTGAGCTTTCTTTGTGAATTCCTGTTTGGGTTGCCACCTAAACCTCTGTTGGGTCTGATGATAGCATTTGTAGTCTGGCTCACACATAGATAAACTCACAATGCAGATTTTGGGGGTCCCTTCTGGCTGAATTCTCTTAAGTCACTGGAAATTTCAGTGGACAGCTGGGTGAATTGGCCAACAGGACCAGCAGTAATTGTAATTCATCCTCTGATCTCACCAAACCATTGAGAAATCTGTTTTACTAGCAACTAACTTCAGAAATGGTGAATCTTGGCAAAAATGTGGGTTAATAAATGTTTCTGTCATAATGATCTATGTGAGTTGTGAAGTTGTTTACATAATTTGAAAGGAAATTATTTTATGTAAATGGTATGTGGGAGCAGGAGAAGAGTGAAGAGAAAGGAAAAGTTAGAGGGTTAATGGTATAATTCTGTAAATATCTCAAGGGAGTAAAGAGAAAACCAAATGACAGAAAAAGAAAATATTAAGGCAAATTCAATTGCATTCTTTTTAAAAAATATATATTTTATTGATTTTTTACAGAGAGAAAGAGAAAGGGATAGAGTTAGAAACATTGATGAGAAAGAAATATCGATCAGCTGCCTGCTGCACACCTCCTACTGGGGATATCCCTGCAACCAAGGTACATGCCCTTGACCGGAATCAAACCTGGGACCCTTCAGTCCACAGGCCGATGCTCTATCCACTGAGCCAAACCAGTTAGGGCCAGTTGCACTCTTATTGGATATGTTTTTAATTATCATTTAACCCATGTGTGGTAGCATTTCTGAAAAAGCAACTATCAAAAGGATTATAAAGTGATTCCACTCTGCATCAACTGTGTTTTGTAGAGGGTGAAATAAGAGTTCTCTGGTATTACCACCAGATGGGCTGGGATTTAAAAACAATTTTTTAATTTATTGATTTTTGACAAAGAGGAATAGAGAGGGAGTGGGAGGAATTTGTGATTACACTTACATATGCATTCACTAGAGGCCTGGTGCATGAAATTTGTGCACGGGATGGTGGGGGCTTTGTCCCTTAGCCTGGCCTGCACCCTCTCCAATCTGGGATCCCTCTCACAATCTGGGACTGCTGGCTCCTAACAGTTCGCCTGCCTACTGGCCTGATTGCCCCTAACTGCTTCTGCCTATTAGCCTGATCACCCCCAACTACTCCCCTATGGATGATTGATGCCTAACTGCTCCCCTGCAGGCCTGATTGTCCACAACTGCCCTCCCCTGCTGTGACCCACCTCCTTCATGGAACTGGCCTCCTCCGTACCACACAGAGCCATCGGACCCACAGGCCTCACCATGCAGGGCAGCAGCCCGGCCCTGCTTCCACTGTGTGCATGACCATCTTGTGATGATGTGAGAGCGTAACACCACCTAGGCTATTATTAGTATAGATTGGTTGATTCTTTTAAAATATATATATATTTTATTGATTTTTTACAGACAGGACGGGAGAGGGATAGAAAGTCAGAAACATCGATGAGAGAGAGACATCGATCAGCCACCTCCTGCACTCCCCACACTGGAGATGTGCCCACAAGCAAGGTACATGCCCTTGACCAGAATAGAACCTGGGACCTTTCAGTCCAAAGGCCGACGCTCTATCCACTGAGCCAAACCAGTCTTAGCGATTGGTTGATTCTTATATGAGCCCTGATGGGGACTAAACTGGCAACCTTTTGGTGCCTAGGATGATGCCCAATCAACTGCCCCACACTGGCCAGGGCTGTTATCATCTTTGACTGGTTTCTGTGTGAATAAATTTCTGTGACCTAAATGAGGAAGCTTATTCAAGGTATTATCCAGTTGTTTCTTACAATGGGACTTTTTTCCCATCCAAGTTATATGCATCAATATTGTTTACTTGACCAGAAAACATTCTAGAATGAAGAAATGACTAGGCAAAATTAGTTGGGCAAATTATCTGATCAGTTCAGAAATAAATTTTAAAAAGGGTTCAGAGCCTTTTCACGCTTTGTCTATGGGTTCAGGGTATTGCTACAACACTCTCATTTGTTTTAGCTATGAAGACATGGCCGTTCCATTTCCAGTTTTTCCCAGGCACGAGAATTATATTTTGAAGTATCAACAATTGAATTTAGGAAATTACTTTTGTACAAATAGAACTCGTATACTGCTAGTTATTCAAATATCCAGTGACAACATAATGAAAATTTAGGACCTTTATTTAAAATGCTGCCATTTCCTCTTCCCTAAAAGTAGTTGCACACACTTGGAAACTGCTCTCTTTCATGTATTTAAAATAGCATCTAACATCAAGACGGTAATTTATTAAGAAGTAATTGCTGATCTGAAAGTGCTGATGTGAAATAAGGAGCTTGTCACAGGCTTTTCATAGCCACCTCAAAATGGCAAATGAAGATAAACTGCAGAAATCAGGACTCATGTTGTAGTCAGAAGTGAACCTTCCCACAGACTGAAACAAACTTGGAAAACAAATAAGTGGAATATTAAACAGTAACGTCTGAGTAATATCACTTGTTCCCCTGTGATTAAAGCCTGCTGAGCATCATGAGTCAAAATGTAAACACATACTGGTCATGTTGGATCTTACTGGTTTATACATTTCTGGTCACCCACAGCTGCCTCAAACTTACTGTTGAAAAGATGTTTGGGGAAAATTAAATTAGCCACCACCACCTTCTTAGATGCATGTGATATATTACTCATAATAAGCAATTCATGTGATAAGCGTAAGCATTCTTGTAATGTTCTAATGACTTTTCTGTATTCTAGATATAGAAAAGTTACACACACTTGGAAACTGCTCTCTTTCATGTATTTAAAATAGCATCTAACATCAAGACCATAATTTATTAAGAAGTATATTCTGAAAAATCCTTATCTAATAAAAGAGTAATATGCAAACTAACCGTCACTCCGCGACAAAAAGGTGGTGCCCATAGCCACAAGATGGCATCAGCCAGTCCCCTCAGCCCTGCTGGAGTCCCCCCGTCTCAGGGAGGGCTGCTGCTAAGAGCCTGCAGAGAAGTGGCCTGGCAGAATGCTGCCCAGAGACCCTCCTGATCACCTTTATATAAAAAGAAATCAAATCCACTCCCCACAGCCTGATCTCCTCCCAGTGGCGGCAGCCTGGGTCTCAGCCTAGGAGGGGTGAAAACCCTGCCAGTTGTGGCAGCCTGGCTAGGGTCTCAGCCTGGCAGGGGCGTGCACCCCATGGTGTGATCCCCTGCCAGCAGCGGCAGCCTGGAATCTCAACCACTGGGTCACACCAGAAAAGCAGATATGGAGGAATCTTAAATGTTTCTCTCTTTTTTAAATATATTTTATTGATTTTTTACAGAGAGGAAGGGAGAGGAATAGAAAGTTAGAAACATTGATGAGAGAGAGACATCTATCAGCTGCCTCCTGCACGCCCCCTACTGGGGATGTGCCCGCAACCAGGATACATGCCCTTATCCAGAATCGAACTTGGGACCTTTCAGTCCACAGGCTGACGCTCTAATCACTGAGCCAAACCAGTTTCAGCTTAAATGTTTCTTTTTAAAAAATATATATTTTATTGATTTTTTTACAGAGAGAAAGGGGGAGGGATAGAGAGGTAGAAACATCTAAGAGAGAAACATCTATCAGCTACCTTCTGCACACTCCCCACTGAGTATGTGCCCCCAACCAAGGTACATGCCCTTGACCAGAATAGAACCTAGGACCCTTGAGTCTGCAGGCCCATGTTCTATCCACCTAGCCACACCAGTTAGAGCTGTCCAATATGTTAAAGGAAAAAAAACAACTATCTAATAAAGAGAATATGCAGGGGAGGGCATTTGGGTGTGACCAGGTTGTCAGGAGAGGGCAGTTGGGGATGATCAGGCCGGCAGGGGAGCAGCTAGGCATCGATCTGGCTGGCAGGGGAATAGTTACGATCAGGCTGGCAGGCAAGCAGTTGGGAACCAACAGTCCTGGATTGTGAAAGGGATGTCTGATTGCCTGTTTATCTCTGTGGGATCAGACAGTCAGACATCTTTTGAGGGGTCCCATATTGAAGAGGGTGCAGGTTGGGCTGAGGGACACCTCTCCCCAGTGCATGAATTTCGTGCACCAGCCTCTAGGATATGTATGATATATAATCCCCCCCCCCTTTTTTTTACTTAACTACAAAATATTCAAGAATTTTCCATTACAGTATTTGCTTAATTTTAAGTTCTGAATTTGTATTTTAGTTTCATTTTTTAAGTTTAATTTTATTATATTTAAATCTTTAATAAGCTAACTGGATTTTAGTTTTATGTATGTAATGAGGTAAGGAAGCTAATTTCTTTCTTTCCCACGTGGAAAGTTACTTATCTCATCATCCTTCTTAAAAAGTTCCACTTTCCCCTTAATATCCCCACAGTATCTCCTCTTCCACATAAGAGTCACATTTGCTTGCATATATTTCTGAGATCTCTGTTCTATTCCATTAGTCTGAGTTAATGCCAAATTATCACCTTTTTTGGTCTAAGCCATTTTAAATTATTCTTCCTTCTGTGAAGAATCTATTTTTTTTCACATTTTCTAATTTTTGCATGTTAATCTTATATTCAGAAATCTGAACACACTCTCTAATCAGTTTTGTCTGTAGACTCTCTTGGATTGTCTGTGAAGATAATGTATTTTTTTTTAACAAATTCTAATTTATTGTCTTTCTTTCCAATATTTATATATCTTTGTGGTGTGTGTGTGTGTGTGTGTGTGTGTGTGTGTGTGTGTGTGTTGCTGCACTGGTGAGGACAAAGACAGAGTTTTTTACATTCTATTGAAAAAAGTGTAAGTTTTCTTAAATTAAAATCTGAATTTTTAGATGCCTCACTTTTCCTGAGCTAGCAGCTTTACTAATGCACTACTCCAAACATACAGACAGGAGCTCTCTCAAAAACATACCAAGAAACACATGGTATAAATGAGAGGAGTCTAAGTATGGAATCAGCTAACACTCGTAAAGCTAATGTTTGTTCAGTACTATTTGCCAAACATTGTGCTAAGCACATTAGAAGAATTCTTTTATTTAATCAGCAATCATAACGAGACAAAATGCCAGTATCCCAGGTTATAACAATAAAGGGTTTTGAAAATCTTAGTGGTTAAGAATTAAATCCTTAAATGAGAATAAAAGGTATTAATAGAGGTGATTTCTTGACAATTTGTAAAATTAAAGTTTTCTTAATATTAACTGTCTACCGGTACATAACTAATCAGCCATTGCGAGTGTTTACAGTCAAATTCCAAATGATTTTTCTGCTTTCTTAGTCATTCTTATCAGCTTTTATATGAAACTTTTTTTTGTAGGTCCAATTGAAGACAAAAAAGATCAAACCACCTTTTCTGTACTTTAAGTTAATTCTCACTGAAATATTAGGTCATCAGAAAACCAGTCTAAGTCCCAAGGGTTTTCTTTGATTCGGACCTTTCATTGGTTCCTCAGAGTATAACCGCCACACCCAGGAGATGCAAATAGGACATGAACTCCACCTTCAAACAACATGCAGCCGATTAAAAGGGACATATAAATAAGCCATAGCAAATACAATGTGCAATACACCACATAATAGAGGGAGATAGGATGGAGGCCCAAAGGAGGAAATAGTCCATTTTCACAGAATTAAAAAAGGAAAGTTCTAGATAGCTTCATAGTAGCATTGACACAAAGGGTAATATTTTAAAGGTAGATGAATATATATGGTTTTCAATGGTTGCTCAACTTACTTGTATGTTTAATCTACTTTTTTTCAAAAGATGAATTATTAAAAAAAAAAATGCATAGCCAAAACCAGTTTGGCTCAGTGGATAGAGCGTCAGCCTGCAAACTGAAAGGTCCCAGGTTCAATTCCGGTCAAGGGCATGTACCTTGGTTGTGGGCATATCCCCCGTAGGGGGCATGCAAGAGGCAGCAGATTGATGTCTCTCTCTCATTGATGTTTCTAACTCTCTATCGCTCTCCCTTCCTCTCTGTGAAAAACCAATAAGATATATTTTTAAAAAATGCATAGGATTTTATATCTAATTCATCTACTATTCCATACTACTTCACTCCCTATTCCTCACATTCTGTTTCTCCCAGCACTTACCTTGACTTCATTTTTTTTCTAAGTAATCAGATTGTTTCACCATCAACATGAAAATTCTGTCCAAAATGCTTAATGATGCAGCTCAGTGATGCCATACCTCGGTATATATCTCTCACAAGGAGACATGTACAAGAATGTTTATTCCTGCATTGTTTGTAAGAGAAAAAGAATGGAAGCAATTTAAAGATCCATCAATAAGAGAATGGATAAATCATGGTCTTTTTATACAATAGAACACCATACAGCAGTTAAATGAGCTGGAAGATGTGTATCAGCACATGTCAAGTGAGGACTTGAGAAAAAGTATAGAATGTATCCTTTAATACATATGGAAAACATGCAAAATAACACTATGTGTTGCTTACGGATACATATATAGTATAAGTATAAAGCATGCACAGAATTTAAAACTCGAAATTTAGGATAGGTTTTACCTCCGAAGATAGCAGGGAAGGAAAGAGACAAATGGTTACAGGAATTTTAACTACCTGTGTTAAGACTCTAACTTGGAAGGAAGGAAGAGAAGAGAAAGGAAGGGTGATTGGCACCTCCGTGAGACTCTTGCAACTCAGAGATGGCCCTTTACCTCCAAAAAAGGCCAAATAATAAATTGGAACTTGTCTGAAAGTATTTCCCGAGTTCAGAGGCTATGAAAGCCAAATTATTCCTGAGCCTCGACACTCTGATATATCAAGAATTCAGCCAAAACTGGTTTGGCTCAATGGATAGAGCCTCGGCCTGTGGACTGAGGGGTCCCAGGTTCAATTCCGGTCAAGGGCATGTACCTTGGCTGCAGGCACATCCCCAGTGGGGTGCGTGCAGGAGGCAGCAGATCGATGTTTCTAACTCTCTGTCCCTCTCCCTTCCTCTTTGTAAAAAAAAAAAAATCAATAAATTTTTTTTGAAAGAATTCAAAGTAATATTCCAAGTAAGAATTGACCTACCTGTCAAAGCCAATTGATTTTGTTTCATATCAATTATTCATGGGTTTAACCTTTATGTCAGGTTGTACCTATTCCCAATGGATGCCTGTGGATTCCCCAAATCCTGCCAGGTCCTCCCTTCCACGACATGTTCTTTCTCACGCTGAGGCTTTTGAGCAGCTGGTTCTTCTTGCCCAGGGTGCCCTCTGCACGCGCCTAACTCGTCAGCTGAAGGTCTTCCTTGACCACCTTCCCTAAAGTAGAGAGCCTCTTGGTTTGACCCTCTCTGGCCTTTGTTTTCTTTCCCAACATGCATTTCACAGGCTGCACCAGTCTATTTTTCTGAAATTTTCTTTGGTTTGGTTTAGTCTTGTCAGTCTCCCCATAAGAATTAGAATTCCCTGAGGGCAGGGGCCAGGTCTGCCTTGTTCATCACTGTCTCACCAGCATGTCGCATGCTGCAACTTAGGGGCTTGTCAATGAGTCGTTATTAAATAAGTGAATGGATCTCTGGCTTCCTTGATCCAGACTCAGCTCATTTATAAGATGCCAATTTGCTTTGGCCTCTCTGCTTTGCTTTCTGCCCTAACCAGCCACCCACCTTCTCCGTCCCTGTATCCTGTTTCACCCTCACCCCTGCCTGGCTCGGCCCTTCCCGCCTGCTCTCCCCCCTCAGGTTGCACAATGAACAAAGTGTTTGTCTTGGAGCTGTTTCTCTTGCTGCCTCAGTCATCAGCGAAAGCTGTTAACCTCAGCTGCCCTTTTTTTGCCTCTACTTGTAAAAAAAAAAAAAAAACAAGAAAGAAAAAACACTCCAAAAAAACAACAACAAAGAAAGCCCAAGCCACAGCTGCCTTGGGATCCTACAGCCACTCGTGAGAAAAGCTGGCTGTAATGATCAAATTTATAGAAAAGCACACAAGTTGACAAGGTGACTAAAGCCATGGTGAGGTCATATCACAATGACCCTCACAGGCTGGTCAATCACACCTCTGGGACATTCTTTTCAAGCTGGGTTTCCACTTTAAGGGTTCCTCCTTAAATACGGGAACCTTAAGAGTATGTCCCGAAGAGGGTGATACGTTTGTGAATGGTTGGACCAGGAATGGGACTGAACACAGACTCTGGAGCCAGACCCAAGTGTGAATCCTGGCTCTACCGTTTACTGTGTGGTATTTGGTAAAGGAATTCACCTTGTGACTTGGTTTTCCCAATTGTAAAATGGGCTAATAATAGTGCCTATCTCATAGGCCCCTGGGAGGGCTCAGTGAGTTGATACATGCAAAGCACTTTACATGGCACGAGACACATATTAAG
The DNA here is from genome assembly GCA_004026805.1 of Lasiurus borealis. Taxonomy (NCBI): domain Eukaryota; kingdom Metazoa; phylum Chordata; class Mammalia; order Chiroptera; family Vespertilionidae; genus Lasiurus; species Lasiurus borealis. The sequence goes on along the minus strand of PVJN01016951.1, from coordinate 7,334 downwards.
TGTCCTGTGAGTGTTGGATACTATATGGAGAAGGATTAAGAAATCGGCACAGTATCTGATTCATTATTCTTCAAGTCCATTTAGAGCAGTGGTTCTCAACCTGTGGGTCGAGACGCCTTTAGGGTCCATTGACCCCATCATAGGGGTTGCCTAAGACCATCAGAAAACACAGGTATTTACATTACGATTCACAACAGTAGCAAAATTACTGTTAGGAAGTAGCAAAGAAAATAATTTTATGGTTGGGGGTCACCACAACATGAGGAACTGTATTAAAGGGTCCCGGCATTAGGAAGGTTGAGAACCACTGATTTAGAAAGTGGTCTGAGGACCAACAGCATTTGCTTCACCTGGAAGCTTGTTAGAAATGCAGGATCTCAGGCCCCACCCCTGGCCTACTGCATCAGAGCGGGCACGCAGGGTGGGGTGTAGAGTGGAGAGAGACAGAGTAAGATGTCAGTTCAATTTTAAAGCAAAAAATTAACTCTTTCATTCTTTTTCCTCCTCTCCTGTTCCCTCCCTCATCTCTATCTCATCTTTCTTTTTTAAATTAAATCTTTATTATTCAGATTATTACATTTGTTTCTCTTTTTTCCCCTCCATTGCTCCCCTCCACTCAGCTCCCACCCTTCCTATCTCATTCTTCTTCTGTCTCCCGCTCTTTCTTTTTGTTTTCTTCCCTTTTATCATACACTTTGAAAAGGAAAGACCCAGTAGCAGGAGAGAAGCAGCAAGGAGCTTGAAGTGTGTGTCCCCTACCAAATCCAGCACCGTCTTGGCTGCTGCCCCACATCAGCCCACACACTAAGGAAGCCCCACACTAAGGAAGCCCCACACTAAGGAAGCCACACACTAAGGAAGCCCCACACTAAGGAAGCCCAGTAGGGCTATCTCCCTTCACCCACGAGAGAGCAAAGAGTCAGAAGTGCACCCAGCGTGGGAGGGGCGGGGGGAGTGGACCACTGACTCCTTACCTCTCTGGCCTCTGAAAGGAAGAACTGCCCAAAAGGCAGAATCCCAAGTTGAGCAGCTAACAATGGGATGTCCTCACGCTGGGCGGCTCCATCCACCGGGAGGAGAGGAAGCAGCAGCCATGGGAGGAGAAAACACTTCAGGCTGCCTGGAGCCCTCACACCGAAGCAGCCAGAGACAGGATGTGTCCAGTCCCCCCTGAGAAACTAGCCCTGGAGCCCAGCCAATTGAAAATGGCCCGAGATGTCTACCCATGAAAACTTAGTTTCCACCTTATGAAAGACTGTGACCCAAAGAAGTTGCTAAATGGGCTGCAAACATGTGCCAAGGAAATGTGGGAGCGAGAGATGTTGTTTGACACACTAAGAGAGTTTCTGGATGGAATGGCAATGCTGTGGAAAAGGTAAGACCATTAGAAAGGAAAACAGATTCATCATGCTGATGTGATGAAGGGAATATGTTGTCATATACATATTTCTAAAGATTATTTCCTGCCTAACCTGTGTGAACCTTGATGGATTCAGAATCTTTTCCAAATATTCAATCAGGCCTCATGGACCACATAGGTCATGGTTTGATTCCAAGTCAGGGCACATGCCCAGGTTGTGGGTTGGATCTCCACCTAAGGAAGCATGCAGGAGACAGCCGTTCAATGATTCTCACTCATCATTGATGTTTCTATTTCTCTCTCTTCATCTCCCTTCCTCTCTGAAATTAATAAAAAATATACATATATTTTTTTTAAATATCATTTTCTGTGCACTTTGTGTCCTTACTCGAGTATAAGATACTATGTGACTTTTTCTTTCAGTTTCCCCACATACAAGTAGAATCTAATAAATTGCAGTGCATGCATAGTCTTCGCTCCATAAAGACTTTGCAGGATTTGCTAATCTCACCAGGACTTAACCCGATTTGACAGCAGATGATTAATAGCATTAATATGAAGAAAGTGTATGGTCTCTTTAATCCTCATCTTTCTGTGTTGACCAGGCATGTAATAGGAAGGCAGCAGGCAAGGATTGTTAGGAAAAAAGTGTAAACAGATAAGGATTAAACTCTAATTTGCTTTGTGAGTCCTGCTCTTAAGCTATTTAGCGTTTACTAGGGTTTTAATTTCCTCATCTGAAATGAAGGTAGAAGACAGTAGTCATCAAAGCAAATGGAATGATGGGGATGGGCATCAAAGAGACAACTGGGCAGAATTTTCTGGAGAGACCCAAGTCTCATATTGGCAGTCACAGGCTTCCCAGATTGTCCCGCATGAGGAATTTATCCTTAATTACCTACTTCATTTTCTTCATTTGAAAATGAAAAAAAAAAAAAGGAAGGTGATTCATGAGGCCTGATTGAATATTTAGAAAAGATTCTGAATCCATCAAGGTTCACAGTCAAATCACCCTCCATTACAACTCTGAACCAGCACCCTATATAATAAAAGGCTAATATGGAAATCGATCCAACGGTGGAATGACCAATTGCTATGATGTGTACTGACCACCAGGGACAGATGCTCAACACAGGAGCTGCCCCCTGGTGGTCAGTGTGCTCCCACAGCAGGAGTGCCACTCAGCCAGAAGCCCACAGCTGGGCCCATGGCTGGCAAGTGCAGTGGTGGTGCTAAGGATGTCCGAATGCCAGCTTAGGCCCAATCCCTATGGAAAGTGGACCTAAGCCATCAGTCAGAATCCCTCAAGGGCTCCCGGATATTGAGAGGGCACAAGCCAGGCTAAGGGATATCCCCCTGAGTGCGCCAGGCCACTAGTTTAAATATAGATGAAATTACTTCAGAAGTGGATGGATTGTGAGGAGCCAAATCCTGGCTTTAGGATGTGAAGGAATTAGTAGTGTGGCTGAGATTTGGAAACAGCCTGGAGCAGCTACCTAAATATATGTATGACATCCAAGCAGCAAAGATCCCTCTCTGCTGGGCGAGGGAATGAACAGGTAGTAAGGAAAGAATGGAATAAGAACTGCCATGATTCCCTAGAGCAGCGGTTAGCAAACTCATTAGTCCACAGAGCCAAATATCAACAGTGCAATGATTGAAATTTCTTTTGAGAGCCAAGTTTTTTAAACTTAAATTTCTTCTAACACCCCTTCCTCAAAATAGATTCACCCAGGCCATGGTATTTTGTGGAAGAGCCACACTCAAAGAGCCACATGTGGCTCGTGAGCTGCAGTTTGCCAACCACGGCTCTAGAGAGACCCACATAAAGTCACCATATGTTTAGTCCATTCTACAACAGAATACCATAGACAGGGTGGATTATAAACAACATAAATCTATTTCTCACAGTTCTGAAGGTTGGGAAGTCCGAGATCGCAGCACATTCAATGTGATGAAAGCCCACTTCTTGGTTCATAGATGGCAGTCTTCTTGCTGTGTCTTCACACGGGAAAGGGGCAGGAGAGCTCTCTGGAGTCTCCTACAAGGGTTCCATGATGATGTAGTCATGACAGTTCCACCCTCATGACCTAATCACCTCCCAAAGGCCCCACCTCTAAAGACTAGCACCCTGGGAATTAGGTTTCAACATATGAATTTGGGGGACACAAACATTCAGTCTATTGCATCATACTTGAAAGAGTAAAAGAGGTTCATTTTCTTGCAAGACTGCTCATTACTAAACCAAGGGTCAAGAACAAAAAGCAAACACAGTACTTATTGTTTTAAGACTCTATTGTGGCTAAATGTTGGCTCAAAATCAGGCTGCTGTTTCAGTGTCAGGATGGTAGCAAGAACATCTGGTGCCAAATGTGAAAGCTTATTATGTCAGAAGTGGGGTAGGAAGCAAAGAATTAACAGGAACATATGTAACACATATGCCCCCAGATCTTCAGTTATCTCGAGGTTAATATGTTCACTGAAAGCAGTAGTTTGGGTGGGCTACCCCGTTTGGGGGCTGCATTAAGTAATAGAGTGAAGAGGAAGAGAAAGGAAGTAGTAGAATCTTAACAAGAAGGAAGTGAGCCAAGCAAAGGGAAAGAATCTCTAGAATACCTCTGAAGTAAATCTATGTAGAAACCTTAAAGCATCCCAACTAGAGTGGCTCAGTGGTTGAGCATCAACCTATGAACCAGAAGGTCACAGTTCAATTCTTGGTCAGGGCACTTGCCCGGGTTGCAAGCTCCATCCCCAGTGTGAGGCTTGTAGGAGGCAGCCAATCAGTGATCCTCTCTCATTATTGATGTTTCTATTTCTCTCTCCCTCTCCCTTCCTCTCTGAAGTCAATAAAAAATATACAAGAAGGAGGAGGAGAGGAGGAAGAAGAGGAGGAAGAGGAGGAGGAAGAGGAGGAGGAGGAAGAGGAGGAGGAGGAGGAGGAGGAGGGGGAGGAGAAGAAGAAAAGAAACTTCAAAGTCCCTTAACCCTTTGTGGAGGACAACTATTAATCTAGGCCCTACTTGGTTTATCATTTACATTTCTGAACTTGGCCAAGTGCAAGTTCAAAACGTCATTGTATTTTATGTTTTGATAGTATTATTAAAACATCAACTTACTGAAAAACAAATTTCAATGGAATAAGACAAAGATCATGTAAAATCAAATACAACGTAAGATATAGATTAAAGTCTAATGCAAATGTTTCTGGCCCCAAATGAAGATTATTAACTGCCCCAGAGATGTTACTCAAGTAAAGAAAGTTGAGCCCAAAGATGTAACTCACTCTGTTGGTAGGGGTTCTTGAGGTGGCTAGTGGGAATAAAATCAAACAAATTTTCCATCTATACCAAGGGTAATTTACATATATTGGGCTCTATTTACCAGGCATTGTGTTTGTCCTAACTTACGGCTTGATTCTGAATTCTTCATTTAAAAAATAATAGCAGTTTCTCTATCAAAATTCTATTCATTTTTTTCACCCTATACTTGCAGAAATTTCTTCACTCTTGAATTCCATTAATTTCCATGAATTATCATTAAATTCATATATTAAACTTTGTTGATACTTTCTTCTTTATTAAAATGTTTGTTCATCTAATTCTAACATTCTTATTACGGGATTGTTAACTCAAAGATACTTGTTCTTTTGGGAGTGTAATTCTGTTTACTCTTTTTCCCTCTAAAGTTAATCATTTGGGACTTCGATTTTTCAACTTTAAAATGAGTTCCTGCACTGAATAAGCCTAATGTTAAGAAAACATTTCAGCACATATAATGAAAGTTATCTATTTGAAAAAAGAGACAATACGCTAACTTCAAGGGGGTGTTTTTTTGTTTGTTTTTACATGTAAGCTATCCTATCTAATAAATGAGTAATATGCAAATTGACCATATATCTGCTACACCCACAAGCCACACCCACCAACCAACCAGAGCAAATATGCAAATTAACCCAACCAAGATGACTATGGCCACAGAGAGAGCAGGAGGGAGGTTTGGGTTACCCCTGGTGATGGAGGAAGCCAAGCCTTCCACACACCCTGGTCCACCAAGGCCTCTGCTTAAGGCAACAAGTTTCAATTGTAGAGGATAAATCCCAGATACCAGGGCCTCCACTTGGGTCGCTGGGGTTGTGGCCAGCCTGCAAACTACCACAGGCCCCTCGCCCAGACCATCCCATGCCTCAAGGGAACACCCACCCTGATCCAGGACACCCTTCAGGCCAAACCAGCTGGCCCCCTCCTGTGCATCAGGCCTCTATCCTATCTAATAAAAGAGTAATATGCAGATTGACCATTACTCCAACACACAAGATGGCTGCCTCCATGTGGTCAAAGATCCTGCCCCCATATAGACACAAGATGGCCACCACAAGATGGCCAGCAGGGGAATGCCGTTGGGAGGAACCAGGCCTGCAAGGGATGGCAGTTGTGGGTGATCAGGCCAGCAGGGGAGGGAGGTTAGGGGCAAACAGGCTGACAGGGGAGCAGTTAGGTATCAATCGGGCTGGCAAGGAGTGGTTAGGGGGTGATCAGGCTGGCAGGCAGAAGTGGTTAGGGGCAATCAGGAAGGCAGGCAGGCATGCAATTGGGAGCCAGCAGTCCTAGATTGTGAGAGGGATGTCTGACTGCCTCTTGTCCTAATTTATGGCTTGTTGGACATCCCTCAAGGAGTCCCAGATTGGAGAGGGAGCAGGTTGGGCTGAAGAACAACCACCACCCCTTCCCACCCACACAAATTTCATGCACTAGGTCTCTAGTAAAATAATAAGAAGTAAAATTCAGTCACATTTCCTCACTGAGGATCAATTCTTTTGGAATCTTACAATTACTGAAACCAAACCATTTACTTTTTAGTGACACCAAATTCTCTGATAAATAAGTTTCTGTTGAGTTTTACATTTTCAAACTAAGAATGGTGTTTGATTTTTTTTATATACCCATTCAAATTTGTCAAGTGATACTAGGAGCCCTATGTATTACATTACATTACAATGAATCATTGCCACCAGGCCAACAGGAAGTAACAAAAAGACAAGAAACAATGTGATTTTTTTCACAGTTGACTGAATGCTAAATATTTTTAAATGTAGCATTTCTTTCTTTAGAATAGATAAGAACTGCAACATATATAGGTGTGTATACTATATATACACATAATACATAGCACATATTATAAATAAGCATTTGTATGTAAATGTACATATATGAATATAGACATAATACCTAAATTCCATCATAAATACCTTGTTCTTATATGTGTTACAATAAAAAAATCTGTATCTTAAACATTTGAATTTTAAAAATCATAATAAATAATCTTTATACATCATATCTAGTCTGTATTTAGTATGGGATTCTCCACATTTTAGTATGACTTTTCTTACTAAAGTTAAATTTTCTTTCCATTTTAACACATCACAAAAGTGATAACATTATTTCCTGCATAAACCTCTGAAAGCTTCTCAGAACAGAAGATAAACTAAGAAACAAAAGAACAAAAGATAAAATGAGTAAATCGGTTTAAAAATCTACAACCCTGAAAATGAGCTCTTAAAAATGATATTCTTTTTATAATCTTAGTAAACTACTACTATGTTATAACTGATCCTTCTGCATTGTGTTTATTAACATTGAGATGTGTGACAGTTTAATTATTTCCAGTCCTGCAAGTTATTTGCAATAAAATTAAAAACTCATTTCTCTTTTTCTTTTCTTTTCTTTTTTTTTTTCAAATTAAGAAAATTTCATTATCCTTTTCTTTATCTCTTCTCAACCTGGTAGTATCTACAGACTCCTAACACTGGGCATGTGCTACCTCAGGCAAACACATCCCACATAAGATGCAAATAAAGGAAGGGACCTCCTGACCCTCTCTTCCTGTCTTACATTATTTTAAAAATATGACTCAGGGCTCAGTAGTTGGCGTTTATTATGGCCACTAGCATTTTTTTTTTAATTTCCAAAGAAATCAT